>CABFWB010001650.1:11222-34441 GCA_902151455.1 Timema bartmani
TAATACTGGTTAGAGAGAGTTGGTTGAAACCAAGTCTACCTTCCAGTGTCTCCTTGGAAACATTACAGACTTCCAAGTAATATTCGCTCCATTGTCACTTCACGTAATACTGGTTAGAGAGAGTTGGTTGAAACCAAGTCTACCTTCCAGTCTTGTTAACTTAGATGGCTACCAACTGATAAGCAATGATAGGTGCGGGAAAGGTGGAGAGGGTATTGCTATGTATGTTAAAAGTGAAATATGATGGAAAATATTATCAGCATCACCTAACACATATTCAGCGATACCAGAATATTTTATTGTAGAGTTGTGTGTTACACAAATAAAAATACTTGTAGCTGAAGTATACACACCTCATAAAACCAGACATATGACCGGGTTTGAAGCTGCTCTTGCTGATAATGTAGCGAATTATGAGCATGCAATTATTAGGGGTGACTTCAATACGAACCTTCTCTTAATTAATAATGAAGCAACTAAACTGATAGCTATGTTAGCTTCTTGCAGCTTGAATATTTGTCCTTTAAATGCAACACACCATACACTGACGTAACACACACTTGGCTTTACCTAATATTTACATCAAAACTAGATAGAGTTGTATCACATGGACAGCTACCTGCCCCTGGCCTTTCACATCACGATCTTATATATCTTTCTTATTCCGTGAAACCTCCAAAATCTGAACCTAAATTAATCACATATCGTGATATTAATAGTGTTGATATTGAAGTACTAAACAAAGATGCTGAAATAATGCCGTGACACTTGGTTGGTAGGTTTATAAACATCAATGATAAACTTGAACTATTCAACGCCATGGTGTTACAGCTGTACAATAAACATGCCCCCATCAAGACTAAACGAGTGACCAGACCTCCATCCCCCTGGATGACGAAAGACTTACTGACATTAATGAAGAGACGTGATGGAGCATATGCTAAATTCAGGCGTAACTCTAAGAATAAACTACCATTTGTTGCTGAGAGCTTTGAGCTGTACAGACAACTGCGTTACAAATGTACTCAGGAAGTTCGTAAATCAAAGATGAAGCACTCAATGAGTATTGCTGATGGCCACTCCTCTCCTAAACATCTATGGAAAAAACTATATGATTTTGGTATTAATAATAAACAATTTAATCATTCTAACTCCGAAATTTCACCTAATGACCTTAATGAACACTTTGAGTGCCTACCTGTTGTCTTAGATGACGAGACAAAAAAGACCACAATTAACAGAATTTCACAATCCATAGCAAGTGAGGTGAAGTTTGATTTTTCTTAGGTCTATCCCGAAAAGGTTTATAAGTCTATTATGCGCATTAAATCAAAAGCAGTAGGTTTTGATGAAATACCCATATTATTAGTACAAAAAAAATAGGAGTTGTTCTCCCAACTGTAACATATATGTTTAATCACTCATTAGTGACTGGACAGTTTGCCTCTGTATGGAAGTTAGCTCAAGTAATACCGTTTCCCAAAAAAGTCACAGCCTAAATGTGTTGGTGATTACCGACCAATCAGTATATTGCCTTCTCTTTCCAAGACCTTGGAGCATATTGTAAGGCGACAGATTTATAAATATGTAAACATTAACCTCCTACTTACTGATTGCCAATCTGGCTTCCGGCCTGCACATGGCACATGTACTACTCTCATTAAGGTAACTGATGATATACGGCTTAAGATGGACAAGCGACATGCAACAACACTAGTTCTTCTTGATTTCAGCAAAGCATTTAATAGTGTAGACTTTGACTTACTTTAAAAAAACTTAATTGTTACTTCGCTTTCTCGCCTACGTGTGTTCGTAGGGTACGTTCTTATATTTTCGGTCGAATGCAAAGGGTAGTTTCAAATAATGTTTACTCTACCTGGCACCCTGTTAAAAGTTGGTGTACCGCAAGGCTCTGTACTTGGGCCACTTTTGTTCTCTGTATTCATTAATGACTTGCCTTCCTCGCTTACATACTGTACCACCTCTACGCAGATTATTTACAAATACACCTTTCTGATAGTACCGTGAACTTAGCTATAGCTATAGATAAAGTTAATGTGGACTTGAGAGAAATCTCTTCATGGTCATGAGGTTACGGGCTGCAGCTTAACCCCACTAAGTGACAAGCAATGGTTATCGGGACATCAAGGCTATTATCAAAAGTAAATAGCTCTACCCTTTCCAGTATTTTACTTAATAACAGTGTTATACAATTTAGTGCACAAACTAAGAATCTAGGCATACTAATGAATGCAAATCTCACCTGGACAAACCATTTTACCAAAACTTGTCAAAAAACCTACGCTGCACTTCATGCCCTAAAAAGGGTCAAAAACTTTCTTCCTCTCTCTTAAAGTTATGCTCGTCCAACGCTTGATATTCCCATACTTATATTGCTGTGACATTGTTTATAGTGACCTAACTGAAGAGCTTGCACAAATACTACAGTGACTACAGAGTACATGGATTAGATTTATTTACAATCTTAAGTACCAAGACCACATCTCTAAATACTTTGACAAAAGGAAGTGGTTACGACTTAATGAACGGTGGACTCCCTCAATCTTCTACACAAGATATTACAGACTTCCTCACCGCATTACTTAGCAACCAATTTTAAACTACTAAAAAATCAGCACCAACTTAATACACGTGCTAAAAACTCTACCCTTATAAGCATCCTTATTCACAAACCTGAGTCTTATTCTCGTTCATTCACAGTCGCAGCATCACGGGCGTGTAATGCACTATCTCCCATTGTAAGGGACTTGACTGGGTTGGCTGCTGTAAAACTGCAGTCCAACGAAATATTATTTCTAAAAGAATCTAGCTCTTGATTCTTTTGTAAACATTTCAAATAAAACTGTTTATAAATAAATGCTGGAGTAATTGTATGAATGAGGGAATGAATGAAAGAATGGATGGAGGTAATCTAACGATTATATTTGAAATTAAACGATCATTTTATAATCTGTATTGTTATTACAAGCGTGTTTATACTCCATTCACGGTAGAAATTACTCTCTGAAAGGCCTTATTTCTTACCAATATCCTACTATATAATATATTTCTGGTAGGGAAAAAGGCCTTTCAGAAAACAATTCCTACGATGAACAGACTTTAGTTTGATTGGTTAAGTGTAAGACAAAACCAAATAGCATTAGCTTCACCAAAATGTTCCAAAATAAAGACAACAAATAAATAAATAAATAAGAATTAATTATTTAACAGATACAACAACCAGTTTCTAGTTGCCCATTAATCACCAGAAAAGTAAATTCTGATTTCAACAATAACAATTTTTTTCGACCATGCTGGTAATTGAACCCGGAACCCTTGGTTCATTGAAAAGTAGTCTAATGTTTTATGTGTTCATCCGCCTCACACATATGTTTGGTTACTTTGAAAAGTCAAGTCGATTGTCATCAGTTGTGAGAAGAAGTGATAGACCAAATTTCGTAAAGTGTATCAAGATATTATATTTTCAATGATGATAAAAAAAAAAGCAGCTACCGTGACTAGATGGTGACCAATAAAGACACAAACAAACTATCTCTATTACTTCACAGTGACGTCAACACAGCCCATCAGGGCCACATATAGAAACAACTCCATGGTATGAGCCAACAAGAGAGCTATACCAGCTGTTAGCGATGATAGTGCCAACATTTGAGGATACAGGTTGTCATGTGGTCAGGACAACGAGCTCTCCGGTCGTTAATCTCAGTTTTCTAAACCGGAGCCGCTACAACTTATTTCAAGTAGCTCCTCGTTTGTCCTCACTAGGCTGAGCTTTACCCCGTTCCTGACCCACTGCTTCACATATAAGTTTAGTAGGCGCCGGGGACCAAACCCGGTACCTCTTGATCTGTAGTTAGGAACTCTGACCATTAGACCACAAAGCGGTCATTGGGGATATTTGATTTTTAATTACACTAATAGGGTAGGGATGAGGCAGGTAGATTGTGGATGAATATCATCCACATTTGCGTGGAAGGAGAGTGGGAAACCATTTAGAGATAACCACACTCAGTACACTCACTCGGAATTTGAACTCTAACCTCCCCACCATCAGCAAACTAGATTAGATGAGCCTAACATTTAATCCGTGTGACCATCGATATTGATACCTATATGTGATGTTAAACTTTTTATATTTTTTCACGGAATATAATTATTTAAAAGGCAAATATCCTATTTTGACACGTACTTATTCTACTAAAATAGATACAATTACTTTTCAGATTACTTTAGTTGGGATGGAATGGTACGCGAGAAAAGGCCAGTGTTTTAGCAGTTTTGATGGCAAACTTTTTTTGACCAAAATAAATGAAATATTGCCCCAGTACAAACATAGAATTTAATTTTCTTCACATGTTGACCTCAACATTTGTTGAATATTTGTCAAAGGTGTTCTGGAATTTAATTACAACATTTATCTACGTTTAAAAAATGTGTTAGATAATGCCGCTATGCTCATGACAGATATTCAGGAAAAGAAAATTAAACTCTGTTTCTACTGGAGCAATATTTTATTTATTTCAGCAAAAAAAAAAAATGTTTTGCCATAACAACTGCAAATTCATTGATCTTTTCTGGCACCCCCTTCCATCCCACATTAAGAGGGTAGTTCTAACTCCACGCCTTTCTTGAAACGTTCAGCCTAAATCACTGGCTGACATTGTAATGTAAATATCTTATTAAAGATGCATTTTTCATTTTCCACCATTCTTTTTTTAGCACAGTACCGTACGTAATATAAATACGTGAACTACAATAAGCGTTAAAGCCAAAAGTAAATAAAAACTCTAAATAAATTAGTTCCGCTGTTCACTGTCATGAACATACTCTTCTTGCTGTGGATCGTTGAATTTCTGTCAACGCCAAACGCTTAGAAAAGATTAATCAACCCTAAAACGGCCAACCCATCGAAGACGTTTTTAAAATCTGAATAATGCTTTTGGTGCAAGATTTATGAGATGAGCTAATTTTATTTAAATAGTTACTTAAAAAGATGTTAGTGTTTTTTATTGAATTTTATTGAAATATTGGATCATGATATATATTTTTTCTTTCTTATGCTTCCACATGTTATTGTTGGGTAAAGAATTGATTCTAAATTTGAATGAAAGTTCCTAAGATTGTGAATCTAGGAGAGTGTGTTTATATTTATTTGTAATCTCTTATATTTAATCGCGAGGAAAGTGTTATCATGGTAACATATTTGGTCATTGTATGATAATTGAGATTTTTCCCCTCTCCCGTTAGCAATGTTTGTAGTGAAATATTTAATATAGTTCCAAAACCATATTCTTGCATCCAACTCTATTTTAAATATTAATTATTGTTTTAATATTCTAGTTTCAATTCCTTTAACTTTGGATGTGCCCATTTAAAACCCAACCGGTTCACGGTTTATTGCTTGGTTGAGTAAGGGGCCATACATGTATTATAAAACGCAATTTTAGGCATTTTTCGACCCACTCTCCCATATCACGCTCCGTAACGCTTTGGTACCCCCCCATGTAACGCTTCCAATTTCAGCTATAAAAAAGCATATTTTCCTTATGTCATTTTTGAATGGGCTTTTTTTTTAAGTAGACTAGCTATATTCACGTGGGATCTTATAAGTTTAAAATAAAATGATTTTGAATAAAGGATGCAATTTCAATTCAAACAGTTTTATTTATATTTACAAAAAATACTATTTTAAAAGTCTAAAAATCTTAAGTTTAAACATGACTATATCATTTTTTAAACATCTTCC
The DNA here is from genome assembly GCA_902151455.1 of Timema bartmani. NCBI lineage: Eukaryota > Metazoa > Arthropoda > Insecta > Phasmatodea > Timematidae > Timema > Timema bartmani. The sequence goes on from CABFWB010001650.1 coordinate 16,990, forward strand.
AACCAAGTTAAAGTGTAATATGATTGATTGCATCTTTGGAATTGAATATTAAAAACAGTTTAGTACTCCTGCAAATAAATGAACTACTAATTAAAAACTGATTATGTAACGCTTCCAATTTCAGCTATAAAAAAGCATATTTTCCTTATGTCATTTTTGAATGGGCTTTTTTTTTAAGTAGACTAGCTATATTCACGTGGGATCTTATAAGTTTAAAATAAAATGATTTTGAATAAAGGATGCAATTTCAATTCAAACAGTTTTATTTATATTTACAAAAAATACTATTTTAAAAGTCTAAAAATCTTAAGTTTAAACATGACTATATCATTTTTTAAACATCTTCCAACCAAGTTAAAGTGTAATATGATTGATTGCATCTTTGGAATTGAATATTAAAAACAGTTTAGTACTCCTGCAAATAAATGAACTACTAATTAAAAACTGATTGAAACACTTTTTAGTAGCATACTTATTTCAATGAAATTAATTTGATAAATTTGAACATTTAAAAAAATTTATATTGTTTGTTTTATAAATTAAAACCTCGTTACGTTACGCCCCCCCCTCCCCCATGGAACACAGCGTAACGCTACGATGGACCCCTCCCACCCTCAAGTGCGTTACGTAATACATGTATGGCCCCTAAAGGAAGAGTCAAAAGTCTTAAGACCCTTAGCCCTGTCGAGTGCAAGTCTAAAACCTATTTTGTGGGATGGTGGGTTGGGAGGGTATCCTTCCGCGCCAACAAGAACAGATGAATCACGGAAAACACAAATGGTACCGAACAGGTATTGCGGAAAAATCATACGTTTGGAAACAACAGTTTTCTCGAGAACGAGTGAAATTTTTATAGTAATATTTACAACACCTCATCTAAGATAATGCATCAATGTTTATTTGGTGCTACTTTTATTTTTTGTTATGAAGCCGGCAGTTTTCTATTGAAAAACTTCAAAATTATTTACATTTGATCGCTGTTAAAATGATAGAGTAGGTGTTTAAATAAAAAGTATAACTTAATCAACATGTTTCTATTCCTGAACAAACCGTTTCCGAAAAGAAAATTGTAAAACAATAAAAATTCTTGAAGATAACCGTTTGTTCTCATAGCTCTGCATTTCCGCGCCAAATAAAAAGGGCCAATCACCTTTATCTAAGAATCAAACATTCTCGTTTAAAGCATCGTTAATTTTTTTTTCCTTGAAACTCAAAATTTTATATTTTTAATTGGTCAGAATCTTTCTGAGAATCTTAGCCTACATTACTACGTTATTAAAATATATTAAATAATTTCTTGAATAATGCGGTATTTCTAAATGTCTGCGACGCCTCTGAATGATCTCCCATGTGTCATCCTTTAAAAATATACAGTACTTGAGAAATAACACAAATATTTAATATAGTATGTTTATGTTAATTAATTTAAATTCTAGGTAAAACCGTGAATAATTTTAATCATATTGGTTGAGTATTATAGTTTAAATTGCTTGAAGCTTTTATAGTTTAGTTATTATCTGCTAGAGAACTCTGTCTGATGGACTTTATGAATAGCTCAAGCCACGTCCCCACTGTTTTGACATTGTCGATAGACAAGCGGATTGGCTTCCCTCATCCACACTTAATCGACAAAAAATCCAGTCGAAATCCAAAGGTTTGACGAGGATGAATAACTTATTGTTTGTGCCGCATTCTCTATTATTGCGTAAAAAAATATCAGCACGTAAAAGAAGATTCTGTGTACTACCCAATCTTCCAAGTAAAAGAAGATATAGCAGTAGTGATTTGATAGAAGATATAAAACAAGATGATGGCGATGTTTTTAAGCTTGAATACAGATGTAATGGTGTCTTCCGAAATTTATTTCGGAAGTCCGAAAGTCCGCTGTAAAATGTAGCTCTAATAATTGGACCAAAGATACTTCATACAAGCCATTACTATTAAGGAGCGTCTTGCTTTGATGGGATCAAAAAAAGTTAAATAAAAGAAAGCACCTTATGGCTATCCCACTCCATTTTCTAAAATAATAATAAAACTAATCTACCCTACGATGGTTGAATGTCGACTGAGGCCTGAATCACGTCCTCACTAATTATTGACTCGACTTCCTTTGATATCTACCGACACTAGATAGGAAACCAATGGACACGTCGAGCGACAAAGTTTACTGTAGCGCCCCCACTTTCGACAATGTCGACTCATTGTAGATGCGTTTTAAGACTTGCACCGACACATTTCACCTTTTATCATTAAACTTGAAACTAGCCAAACATGTAATACATGCCTCGTTGACGCCTCGTTAATATTAAACTGTGAATATGCCTCCCTAATTATTTTATTTTGTAAAGTATTCTAAATTAATTTCAATATTGTAATTTTATTTAGGGCTCTAATATTAGTTGATGGGATTCTCAAGTCCCATCTACATCTACCAAATAACAGTTCCAGGGGATCATCCACACTAACAGCCATCCTGCACCAAATCTTTCTGCCACAATATAGATATTTTATATTAATAGATTATTTTTTGTAACTATAAGTTCCATGTTTGGATCCGTGAAACTTTGACTCTTGTGGAGCCACATAAAGCCGGAAAATAATTATAAATGTTATATAAGTTATAGGACAAAATATTAAATATAATAATAAGTAAATTAGATCGTAAATTATAGATTTCACAATCAAATAAATTAATCCATACATGTTTAAAATAATACAAATAAAATGGAATAGAACAATTTAAAAATTATATTATAACGCGTCACCTTTGTGTTAAACTAGAATGCCAGAAGCGAGGTTTGTTTGATCTAAATGGTTTCCCATTCTACTTCAAAGGAAATGTCAATACATTTTATCTATAAACTGCCTTTATCATCCCTATTCCAGTAGTGGAATTAATTTATGTGTATAGCGTACTAAGGCGTGTTGAAAAAGATTAATAATCAAAATTGATGACAATGCGCAAGAAAAATCTGTTACCAGCTAGGCCCATTATTCTGTTACAATTTTGGATGATGTGGGAACAATGAGGGAGAATCATCATTGAACATCTGCCCTTGGATAGTCAAAGGTAGCCGGAGATAATAGTCTTATACTTATATATTAATTATGATCATAGAATAGGTATTAGGAAGGTATAATTTTATAGTAAATATACCCTCATTTGTGTGGAGAGAGAATAGGAAACTATTTGGGGGAAAACCCGCCTCGGTGGCGTAGTTGGCTAACGCGCTAGTCGTGTTGAGTTCGACTGCCGAGGACGGGGAGATCGAGGTTCAAATCTCGGTCGGGTGAACTGGGAGGGGTTTTTCCTAAATGGTTTTCCACTCTCCCTCTATGCAAATGCGGGTTCACTTCCTCTAAGTTAAACCCTACCAATTCCTAATCCATTAGCGTAGTTAGTACTTAAGTGTATAACCCGAACGGGTAGAAAGACGCGGTGCTAAATATTATTATTATTATTTGGGGGAAAAAACCTTCAGTAACCTTGACCGAGATTGATCTCCCCTTTCCTGGCAATCCAGTCTAGCACCTGAATGTCGCGTTACACCATTTGAACACCGATGTGGATTATTTGTATTATTTAACATGGTCTAACTTAAAATAACTTTTAAAGTATTGAATTTGTGCGCTTTATAGCTACTTTTATATGTATTCCTTGATTGCGTTATTTAATTGTATTAAACATATTGACCTAAAACTTAATCAACAATTTAATGATATGATGTGACTGCTTTATGTGGATCAAAAACGTATTTTAATGCAATAAGCCATAATAAATTATATTATTTATGTATCACTTTTTATCAAGCATTTATTTCACAATCAAAATAACAACAAGATTTATGTATAAAGTTATATTGCTGGCCGGAGGAAAGGCGTAACTTTTCAGTGGCCCGTTGACCATATTTTTGAAACCAGATTGAAATATATGTAATAAATAAACACTTACGTAGCTACTTGTTCTAAGTTTCAACAGTAGCAACATTCTAGTCTACAGCTGTTTTAAAACAAACAAAAAAACTAACCAACTAGACTAAAGAAAGAAATACATTATTAAACTTGTACATATTTTTCGCTTTAAAATGAAAGTTTCATTTAATTCAAGCTTTGATGCTTTGTATCTCATTCTACTCTCTCCAGAAACTTATTTTCTAAACCAGATTTGTTTTCAGAATGAAAAGCTGCTTTTCAGAAATACGTCCGCTAATTTGAGTACTTTTCTTTGTGTTCTTTTGAAAACAAAGGGTTACATGTTAAAGGGTCTTGACTTATTTTATGTCTGTCTTTTTATTTGTTTTCATTATTTTATACACGAGCACGAAAATTTAACCTAATGAAATTAAACAAACTTTACACACTGTTTGTATTCAGGCTAAATTGCTCAATTATTTTGTGAAGTGAGCATTAGTTTATATTTTCCAATTTTTACATAAAAACATTTGTTATACATCAGTAATTATTTTACAACAAATGTTTGGAGTTGTTTTTAATTTTTTATTTATCCAAACAAATATTTTATAATCCAAAAGAACTAAACATTATTTTAAAATAAATATAGGTCTAACTGAATAATAATTTCAATACGTACGTATTTTGATAACATTTTGGGAATTTAAAATGACTTGATATTTTTTTGATTTTCTGAAATATTAATAAACAGCGAATATTAAAATTTTTCATCAAATACAAATATTTAAATCAAATAATGTCAAACCCACTTCAATGGTCGAATGGTCTAAGGCGTCACTGGCCTGGTAATGATGGTAGGGCCAGTGTTCAAATTCTGGCTTAGTTAAATATTTTCCCCACTCTCTTTCCACGCAAATGTTGGTAGATTACCTCTAAAATCCTTGCTACCTCACCCCTATACTATTAGAATAATTACCATACATGCGTCTAACCTGAACAAGTGATTGATTATTTTATTTTGTTCACAAACTCTACGTAACTACACAGGTACACAGGCACCTGAAAACATACCTTTATAAATATTATTATTATTAGTACTATTACGTTCATCCCAAGTCTTATATACGGCTTGTTGAGAGAGATTGGACCAACACTTACCTCTCTTTCTACTTTGTAAGTTACATTGCCACTAAAGTGTGATAATGCTTGACTGCTTAGGTGCGTCAGGTTAGTATGCAACCCTCTTCGCAAATAGCTTTGATATCTCCAAGTAGTCAACGTCTTTAACCACGTTGATACATCAACAGTGTACTCAAAGGAGAATCAAACCTAGACCTTCCATCACCACTGATTCAATGTTGTGCAAGCGTTTATTTAATTATTTTCATTATTAATACTTGGGCTCGCTGGCGGGTCTACGCGAGGATAGCCACTAACGACATTAGTATGGATGAAAACATAAAACTAATTAAAGAAAATATAAACAAATCAGGAGAGCTAAAGTAATTTTTAGGAGGTGGTTGGGAAATTTAGGAAAAATAATTACTGTATTATGAGGTATATGGGGAACTGATTAAAAATTGAAAACAAAATACTGGGCCCCATTCGATGCCCCTTTCGATGAAGGGACACTCAACTTCCCCGTGTGTTTACCCGATTCGGTGGCCGCATGATCTAAGGCGTCACTCTCACAATATACTACACTGCTGATTACGTAGATATTGGGTTTCAAATCCCAGCCGGGTGTACTGAGGATTGTTTTACAATTGGTTTTCAACCATACTTCCACGCAAATGTGGGTACACTTCCTATATGTCCAACCTTCCTCAACCCTAACACATTTTAACGTAGTGATTATGCGTATAGCCTTAATGTGTAGTGATACGCGGTTACAAAAACAAACTCCCCCGTCTTCTATCTCTCCAGCTCACAATACAATAGCACCCAGGTGATGAATATTTGAATATCGAACGGGCGAATACAATATTTAAAACCAATTAAAATGACTAGTTATATTTTCAGAGCTAGTTAAATAAATGTAGAGTTGGTACATAGCACTTGGATGCTCTCAGCCACTACAGAAGCTCACATAAAGTGCTGAACAGTATTCTATCAATTATAAAGGGGACAAAATTATTGAAATGCATCAGCATTATTTTTGAATAAAGAACTAGGACGCATTTTGAAAGTAAATCTACTCGTTTCAGTGAACACGCAGACTTAATGTCAAGCTTACCTAGTCTGTGACTGCACGTGATGGACCCGTCGGTGATTGGATTCTAGCTCGGCTTAAAGAATGTAATAGCAGGCCCCGTGGTGTAGTGGTCAGTGCACCTGGCTACAGACACAGGGGTGCCGGGCTAGATTCCCGCCTGGTAACTTGGGTATCTTTCTCTTAAGAGCAATTTTCTCAACGGTCACTCGGGGCTGCTAAATTAGGCTTAAATTAGGTTTTCGATTCCCACTGACCCACACTTCCATATTCACTATCGTCACATGATCTCATTACGAGTACCTACAACGTGAAAACAACTTTCAATGGTGTACCTTGGGTAACTCTCTGTGCTACCAAAATGGATAGTAATCTAAATACAGGAGACCGAATGAACTATCATATCATGTCCCTCCCTGTTAGTAATGTCATACGCTAAAGAAAAAAACAGTGTGGTATTTCCTAGTGGTTGTTTTACTTCTCTCACTTAACGCAAATGTGTATCTTTTCCCCCTAAATTTTACCTGACTCGTCTCTATCACATTAGTATAGTCGAGTGCAGGACTGGTCGTAAGACGTGGAGTAGTAAGATATCGTGCAGGTCTGATATAGGATGTTTACACCCTCTATAGCCGAATAATTAACCGATTGTTAGGACGTGGACGAGAAAAAATGACATTTGTTAATTGTATTTACAACACGTACTAGAACCAAATCAAGTGAGGGAAATTCCATGAAGGCTTTAGCCTCTATACATTTAGACTATATTTGAATAATCTCTAAGATCCTTGATAAGGATACGTCTGTTATAAACTTGATGAATTCACCCTTTATACGCACTTTCAATCAAAAACTGCGTCCAAACTATTCGAACGTTCAACGAGTTTTTCCGTATCCTTGATACCTCTGTGCTACTACCTAGCGTTGATCTTTGAAACTATGATAAACGCTATCTAGCAGCCCCAATAAAAATTAATAAGGGGTTTCATTTCATCTTTATTTTTACTTGTTTTTATTAGTTTGTTTAAGTCAAGGAGGTAATATACGCGTTATAGCATTTTAAAATAGAAACGTGCAATTATCTAGCACACTAAAAGACCTTTTACGACTTCGTTTCACAACACATTTCAAACTATCAAATAATAGCACACTGGTCGTCAAGGCCGTAGCCAGGCAAAAATGTCGGGGGGCATAGCGTGAGAGGCATGATTGCTATATCAATATTATAGTCATATGCTTATAGAAGCTCTTTTTTACAGTAAAATAAGGCAGATATTCAAATAGGCCTATTGATAACTAACATTTAGAAACTTACACAATGCCTTATAACTTTAGTCTAATTAAATTTAAATTGAACACTTCTTAAATGAAGGTATGTCCAACAGACTAACCTGGATGGTTTTAGAAAATATGAATTCCGTATTTCCTTATTACAACCTTTTTTTAAAAATAATTAGTACTTGGGAAAAAGGCTGTCTTCACCCCCATCTACATAGTCCAAAATTGTACCCCATAAAATTGTTATTAAAACAAAAGTATTTCCAGCCTGATCAAATCTATTTGACTCTTATCTATTTGGTACACAGAACACAGATAGTGAAAATGAGGAACGATGGCCCGGTGTGGGGGGAAGATGTAGTGGGGGTTAGTAAGATGGCACTCTTTGTGCTCTTGGTAGATTCTCAGTTCCACCGACCCTCTAAGTCAGATTAAAATATGAAGATTTTTTGTAGTTTTTTTTTAATTTCAAAAATGCATACGTCAAGTAATATAATTTGCAGCTGTCACTTTTGATAGATCAATTAATTTCATCATATTAATACCTATAAACTAACATTATTAACAAAGTAAATTGCTATCAACTTCGACAGCAACAAAATATGTTTATATTTTCCAAAATGTTATTCTTACCCAAAATTGTTTTTGGAGTTTTCTTTAAATAAAAATAGGCCTATGTGTGTTTGAAAAGCATCAGGATGACTTATAAACAATACGTTATCAGACAAATTAAAAAATAAAACCCAGTATTTATGGACATGAATTGATGTTAAAAAATTTGTAAATATTCATAGAAAACTTAATCTAGGATTGTTCCCAATGGCTACCAATTTAAGCTTAGCTAAAACCACTCATTTTTAAACAAAGAAATCTTAATTTTTAATAATAAGAGGTTTGGATTATGTTTTGTCTCGACACAAAATAAATAATATACATACTTAGTAAATGAGTTGGGAGAAGAGGCTAAGAAGCTATTAGTTGTTTAAAAATACAGAACTAGGAAGTCAACCGAGCCTACCTTGATAGCTTAGTTGATCTGGTAGCTGTTCGAATGTCCAGAGTCCCAAGTTTATTGGTCCTAGGTTTATCCTATTTACAAAATTATGTATTTATCATTATGGTCACACGATGTAGTCTTAACTACGCTGTCTACACACAATTAAAAGGTTTGAATAGTTATCCAACTAAACAATATGCTGCCACCGATTGAACTGCTGACCAATTAGCGTGTCTTTTAATATCCTTTTGCACCTGTGGTAAAACCTTACAGTGAAGTTGAAAAACAAGGTAGTATTAATGTTAATTTACGGAATAGCTATCACTTCCTGGATATTGCCAATTGGCACTCCCTACCTCATACACAGAAATTGTTGATTAAAATTAAAAAACTATCAAAATTTTAAAAAAATGTTCATAACTATAAGAATAATAAATAAATGTTTCATATTAAAATATTTATATATATATGTATAAAGTGAATAAGCTTTCACCATTATTTTGCATTCATTCTTACAGTCTACTAGCAATCTAAATAGCAACATTATATTTTCTTGGTAGTTGTGCAAATCTTGTTATGACAGATTCAGTGTCAACATTTATGTCTCTGTGAACACACATGAGCGCCAGTTCTACAAGTCTATCCTGACTTGTGTCATTCCTGAGAAAGGTTTTTAACCTCTTTAAATAGTAAAATGTTCCTTCAGATGTAGCTGTTGACACAGGAAGTGTTGCTAATATTTTTAGTAATAAACACATGGTTAAAAAGAAGTCAGGACTACACTGATTTAGAGCACTAAAAGCATTTGAGGGGCGAGCGTTTTCAGATAGGATACACCATTTTGATTTCCACAAGTAAAATTCGGCTTTGACAACGTTATTATCTGCTTAAGAATAATCTTTGATATAAAAAATAATACATGGTTCAATATCATAGAAATTAGCTTGAACACAGTACTTAGGGATACATTTGTGGAGACTTGAAATAATATCTATTTTGTTGTTGAACCGCTCCTCAAGTTGATTGATAAAATCGTCTAAAAACGGAATATACACAGAACGCCTGAAATATTCTTCAGGAGTGGTTGATGGCATGTTTGCTCTGTGTGTCTGTCGAGAATCTATTCGTGGAACACTGATTTTACTGGTGACTGATTTAGTGAATATATGTTGAAACTCTTCTTTAGCGTGTTCTCTTTTATGATATATAACATTGGTGATGTTTAGGATATGCTCACATGCTTGGGAAAGATCACAGTACTTTTTGAAGAAATTTGCATAAAGGCAAATTCAAAGCAAATAACTCACTGGCTGCACATAGTGAAGTTACAAACTCGCTTTGGGTAATCGTATTGAGAAGTCGGGAAGCTTTGGATAATGTGTCGGAATTTTTACTCTCTTCAATTATCTTGAGTGTGTGGACGATATAATTATATATCTCTACAAAACGCAATAAGGCATTATGGTTTTCAACCAACCTTGTATCACACATTGCTGTCAGAGTAGTTCTCTTAGAAGCTCTTGCTTTCTTAAGAATGTTTTCTTTGAGAATATTTGTTCGTGGAGCAGATGCTCTCACGAAATTCCTAACTGAAGTTACAGTTACAATACAATTCCGGATGGTTGGTATCTGACAGCAGTGACCTAATGCAAGGTTTAGAGAGTGGGCACTATAGTGGATGTACAGAACTTGAGGAAAAGGTTCCTTGATTACAGCCTGCACACCATTCAATTTCCCACTCATTGCAGCTGCTCCAACATATCCCTGTTCATACATGAAGTTCAAATTAATACCAATATTAATCAGTGCCTCCAAAATAGTACCAGAAAGTCCTCGTCCAGAAGCATCAATTACTGGGATGAATTGTAAAAAATCCTCCCTAAGTTTGGACTCAGAATTTGTATCAGTGTTATCAATATAGGAAACACATAATGATAACTGTTCAACTCGAAAGATGTCTGTGGTTTCATCAGCCAATACTGTAAAACACTTTGAGTTATTTACTCTTTTTACAATGCTATCTTGTATTATCTTACTACAAATGTAAATAATTTCATTTTGTATATCTGGGCTTGTGTAAACAACATTGGAAGAAGCTGTATCAATATGATGCTTGAGAATTAAGTCACCACACTTAACCCGCATCCTGAGAATCACCCGAAAATTTGCATCATTAATCAAAGGTTCTGGGGCATCAGGATGTAGAGGCCCAGAGCCATTAGTGCCTCGTAGTGGAATTTCTTGTTTTACCATCATTATAATAGTATCCACGATAGAACGAAGACTATTTCTGTTTTCTTCAGTGTGCTGCTTAAACCCAGTGTCAATTTGTTTAACTACGTTTACACGAGCTCCTTTTTGAACATCTAAAAAATTGTACGCAAGTTCGATACATCTCTTATGGTAGCCAGCCGTGGAATGGTATCTAAAAACTTCCAACGCATCTTTCCACTTAAAAAAAACTGTTTGATACAAGCACTCCTACCTTTACGTGGCCTCCCTTACCAACACAGTCATTTGAAAAAAGTACACAATATTTGCATAACGCACCATTCAATAGTTCTGAATAATCTAACCATGAAAACTGGGTACTCCAATGAGTGAAAACGTAAATTTCGTTTTCCAATAGTTGTAAATGTATAGCCTACAGAAGAAAACTAAGATCCAGATAATAGCTTTTCTTTAAGATGTAAATCTTGTACACTTACATTAACATAGCGCCCTATGTCCATTATATGCCCACTTTCTAAGTTAATTGATGTTGATACTGTTGAGGATAACAATGAAACATCTTCTCTTTCAAACTTGCCACAATTGTTGTCATTGGAATCTAAAATGTTTTCATTGTAAAGTTGGCTACCCAATTCATTATCATCGGTTTCTAAAAGAGTGATAGGAACAGTTGCTGTTTCTATTCTTTTTTTTCTTTGTGTGAAGGTCCAATCCACGAAAGTAGACTAGATTGCTTTGTTCGTTTTTTAGAATTCATAGCTAGATTGGCAATATCAAAAAATACATATAAATTGAGCACATGGAGAAAGCACACCAGTTTAACCTCTATAAAATATAACTAAAAAACAAACTAATTAACACCAGTCTACACTACACACTAAACTAGCAAAACAAATACATTCACAAGTCAGGAGTCACAATATTTGAAACTTTGAAACACCTACTTATATTCAGGTAAACTGTTCTCAAACTGACGATAGTTATATTTTCTTAGACTGCACGTAGCTCAGGTTTGAAAGCTGAACACCCGCCCGCCCCTCCTCCACACACCCACCCTTAAGCCATCCCTTCTTCAGATTCCTCTTGTTTTGTCAGCCTATTTGCCACTCATACTTGGGAATACCTTTAATTAGAAAGTTTTTGCTGTTTCCTAATCACACAGGTTTCCCCCCATTCAACAATCTCACCTAAACTCAATAATACTTCATATTTCCTTTGACAAGATTTTGTATTAGTTTATTCTAGCCAATGCAAAAAAAAATTGCATGGTGCTGAATAGCTTATATATTATCTTGTGCCTTGATTTTGATATTTATAAACCGTAAATAAGATAGTATTACATTTCGTTTCTAAATTTTCGGGGTGAGGGGGGTTGAACCCCCAAAACTCCCCCCTGGCTACGGCCTTGCTGGTACCATGTGGTTTTATATCGAGGAAATGCATATTTGTGCGCGCCGAAAAGTTAATAAAACAATTGCCAAGGCTGAATGACGACGTACTGTTCGCATCCTTTGACTAAAACGATTTCAAAGACGTGGGAAGGCTGCCTCGGCATCCTTGGTGACAATTTTGACAGGTTTACCTACACTTCCCCACATCCTTGCTGATACAACTAACAAAGATACATTGCAAGGCGACGTCGCAAAGTAGAGAATTCGGATACAGCCTTGGTTTATTACTTATGTTAATGATTTATAGTTTTTTAATATATTAATAGGATATTATGAAGTGTTCTAAAATCCTTAATAAAGTTTGATGTGTCAACTTTGGTTTGAAACTTTGTTATTACTCGAAAAATCAACATTTTTCCCAATTTGGCCAAATTATATTTGCATTTAATTGACAACTAGAAAATTGATTACTTTTAGCATACTAAACGTACAAAATATTAAACGTAGACACTAATCAAACGCAAAATAAATAATTATATAAGTATTTAACTACTATATAGTATTACAGTATATTTAGGCTTTAATATATGCTAGTTAAGAAATGACACCTGGATAGAAATATATTTCTTAATTATTATTTGTAGCTATCTGACATATTAATAATATTTAAACAAAATTTAATATAATTAAAATTTACCCATTCTGTTCTTTGTATCATATATTTATTTTATTTTACTCAGACCACAAGTATTTATATTTTTTAGCAAAGTAAATTCAAAAGTAGAAGATTTGAAATCGGAAACTACATTGTTAAAAGATAATTAATATGTTTATTTTTATATATTTCATGTAAAAAAAAGCTAGTATATATTTATATACATGTATATACATGTAAAATAAATCAAACCTTTTACCATTATTTTCACATTGTCTTCTTCCTGTGTTTCTAGGTCGGATGAGTATGTGAAGTACAATGCTGCTAACCTCATTTTATATATAAAATTGCAATTAAGATCAACATTGAATCTACCTGTGTTTCTAAGTAAGAAACCACTTTAAACTAATTCATTAAATGTTCAATTGTGTCCACTATTGAGTTACACTAATTGATTATAATGTATCGATCAAAAGTGTTTCGAAGCTTGCTGTATCAAATAAACGTTTTAGTTAGAATATCATAATTTTAAAATCACAAAGCCATGCGTATTAATAATAGAACAAAGTTCATCGTGTAATTATACTAGAAGAAGAAATTACAAATTTGATTACACGTTAACTAAAAGCTAGGAACATAATATTTATGTTGCTTTTTTTAGAAAAAGATGAACAAATTCCAGGGAAAATCAAACGCTTGAACAAATCCAACCAGTAGTAAGTTGATTATTGATTAATAATTAAAATTTAGCTTAATAAAATCAAGGTATAGTTAAAATTAAGGATGAATGTTTTATTAGTAATTTACCATTGTTAATTTTTCAGCCAAATATTTGATGTGATGAATATATTGTGTAAAACATGTTAATAGCAGTATAATCTCAATAAGAGACACGGTTAAATGCCATTTAAATAATTTGTAATTTAAAGCCTATGCGAATCCGTAATTTTCAATTTCAAATGGAACCCGAGTATTGGCTAATTGAAATGAATCGAATAGAATCTCATGCCTAAATATTTTTTTTATATAGTTGAGTTGGAATTGAATCTCATGCTAAATCCAATCTTTGTCGAATTCAATGCGTAGAAAAATCGAATAAAATATTATATTTTAAAAATAGATACAGATCTTAATTTTATGCTTACTATGAAAATGTTTCAAATCTAGTATGTGTTTAATGTTTTATTACATTAAGTTTCCGAATCCAATCCAATCCAATAATAAAATATTTTAAAATGTTGGTAATCATTTTAGACATATTTTAGGTTTATTAAAAAAAATGAAATAGTATTAATTTCAAAAAGAAAATTCAAATAAAGATCACACCACTTTTCTAATCTTAGTGCAAGGGTTGATTAATATCTACTAAAAAGTGGGCCTAGCTATATTTTTTCAATACAGGAAACTCACTTTCATAAACTATTGTCCCCCATGTGTTTCCTTTACAATCTGGACTCAGGTTAATTTTTCTATTCACTCTACCATGCAACTGGTTTACGGTCTGATTATATTAATTTGATAGGTAGGTATGAATTATAGATTAGAATTTTTAGCTGAACCCATCGAATCCGGGTTCGGTATTTACTTATAATTGAAATTTCGAATCGAATCTGAATATTATAATATTAAAATTTAAGATCTCAAATGGAATCCAAATCTTCGTAATATTCGGATATGGATCCAAAATTTCTAAGGTTCGCACAGGCTTATGCAATCTAAAACTTTTTTTTTAGTGTAACGTTTGACTTTATAGATTTGTCAAATATATAACTAGTGATTTTTATTTAAAAATTTGTATTTTAGTTTTTTGTGTATTTTTAACTGCGTCTTGCTACCCGTCCAGACTCGCATTATTACTCTAATGGGGTAGGGATGTTAAAGGTTAATTTAGGAGTAAAATATATAGAAAATGAAATAATCTAACATATATAATAAATTATCCACCTTTTTTGGAGAGAGAATGGGAACCGGTTTAGGAAAAATCACTATCCCAGGGTTTGAACCCCAACCTTGCTGTCACCGGAAAGCCAATCTAGACAAGACTGACTTCTTTGTCTACGTGCACACCGTTTATGATTCAAATACTCTAACAAACCTAAGCTTATCGTGATTTAGAACACCAAGTCTAACGAATTTAATATAACATTTTATACATATATAGCATTTGTTTAGTAGCTGTATTTTATGACTTGAATTTAATTCACCAAACACATTGTTTTGTTTTATTGAGACCATTTAATAATATACATTAAATATATTCAATAATGTTATTTTTCACTTTTACTATACACAAAGTGTTGTAAAACTTTTCTTCCATCCAAAATTCTCAAATAAAAATTTAGGAAAGTAGACTACATTTTAATGTTGTCCTCTCTTAGTTACTTCCGTGCTACAAAATTAACTTTGTACAAACATGCTACTACTTGTAAAATGTTTGAAAGCACATGGTATGATGTGTTATTGTGAATGGTCGTACTTTGTAAATACGTGTTTTGCTAACTAGGGTAATTAAATTAAGACAACTTACTGTCGAGTGATTTTTAAACATAATCTTTATATTTGTAGTAATTGATTTCATACCAGGGACATTATATTTTGTAGGATGTGGCAGAAATCGTGTAGTTTGTAACTAACAAAGTATGGTATTGAAATGTATTATATTAAATTGTTTGGATTTGGAACGTCCTATGATTACGTAATAAACTCAATACTGGTTAAATATGAGTAGGAATAATTTAAAATATTTTAATTTGGTATTCTAATATCAAGTATATGTCCATACAATGATACAATTTTTAATTTATTTCTGAATCTTAGATAAATGTATGCATATATTATTTTTTCTGAAAAATTATTTGGGTTAAGCATTAATATTTTCAACTATAAGTTCAATAACTAATTCTTTTTTAAATCACAATTACAAATAATACTGCTATTTTATAAATTTTTAAATGAACAATGTCTTCCAAAATAGCCAAAAAAAATTACAATTTCTTGAGCTGTCTTTAGAATTTAAGCCCTTAGAGATTCATAAAATTTAAAATTCTCCAACTATATATGTTTCTAGTCCGGACTTAGACCAAGAACGTGATGTAAAGACAGTATCTCTAGTTCTAAAGTCGACAATAATCAGGTGATCCCACGCTATAAGAGCCTAATTTGATGAAAATCACAGTAAACAATAGCCACACTTTCCAAAGGTTTTATTCTACGTCTTACTGCCCATCCGGTTATTCACATATTTACACCCATGGGGAAGGGAGGATAAAGGTAGAGCATTTCATAAATTAACCTCATTGGCGTTGAAAGAGAATGGGAAACCATTTAAGGAATAGTACCCTGAGCACACCCACCCAGGAATCAAAATTCAATCCTTCTCTCGCCAGCATCCCAGACGAGACTAACGCCTTCATCCGTACGCCCATTGGTTCTGGTTGTTATAGAACAAAATTGTTGGATCAGTTGGTTCAGAAAGTTCACGTTAAATATCCTCAGTTGTGATGTTATTTTTGCTAAAAAGAATTACTTATTATATAAATTAAATAGTCAGTTGACTCAATTCTTCAAATATATAATAACGTTGACAATTTCACTGTTTATTTGTTTTAAATTTCATTCACAACTCCTAAAGTTTCGAATATTCATTATTTATTCATTTACAATTAAAATATATGTTATACATATAATCTACTTACCTTTATTTCACTATATTAAATCATTTTTCTTTATTTAGATTCATAAACTGCCAATCCGCCATGTTTATTATAATTGTTGGTATACTCCATTCACGGTAGGAATTACTCTCTGAAAGGTCTTTTTTCCTACCAATATACTACTATGTAATAGATTTCTGGTAGGGAAAAAGGCCTTTCAGAGAACAATTCCTACGGTGAACAAGACTTTAGGTGATTTTAACGCTATCTGCTTTAGAGAGTGGTTTATTTCGGAACTGTTATGATCTTAATTTATGTTATGTTCTTGAACGCTTATAACATCTGGCTGTCACTTGAAGAAATAATTGCCCCTAGCGGAAGAGATTATTATTCTCATTTGGTTTTTTTGGTGGCAAATTTAAATTAATTTTAAAGATGACTTATGTTCATTTCTCCAAATTATAATGTCTAGTTATCTTCATAGTAATACTTTCAATATTCAAATTAGTTAAGATTGTTTGTTTTATTCTTTGTTATAAATCCCGGTGATTATATTTTCTCCTAGGCCGGAGATTGTTTATTTAAAAACAAAAAAAGAACATGTTTGTGTTTTGTTAAAGTTTTTGTTTGTTGACTCGAAAATTGTTTTGGAAAGCGTAAGGAAGGACCCGATCTGGGGATCCTTTAATGATATTTTGTTACGGTTAATTGTAATTTTCAGTAACCAAAACTTTACTGAAAGTAAGGATTAACCTTTGAGGAAGGTCAAGTTTAAGTTTACAGGGAAGATTTTGTTGGAATTTAAGGCCTGGAATTTAATTGTTGGATCAACATTCGCAATAGATTGTAAATTTTTGGGTGATATCAAATTCATCTATAATCATCCTGTTCAGGGTTTAAATAATTGACTATAATACCTAAAATTATTAAAGAAGGATAAATAACTTCAGTTTTCAAGCCATAAATATTACAGTTTGTCAACCTCAGAACAATATTTTGTTTATTAAAGAATCATAACATTATTGTTACATATTATAAAGGATTGTTCTTTTTTTTTTTTGTCAAAAATCCTGTTATTTTACTTAAAGAAATATTTCTTCATTAATAATTTTATATATATAT
>CABFWB010001650.1:34482-49621 GCA_902151455.1 Timema bartmani
TACATTGTATTTTTTTTGAACTTGCATCCCATGTATAGATATTCTCAGTATATCGGATGTCCAGGGCAAGAATAATAATCTGCTTCAGGAAGTATTTGGTTATAAGTGTCCAACTTAAGTCAAAACTTTAGGTAAAGTTCAGGGGTCTTGAGAGAAAGGGTTTTCGTCTTACCGCTGAGCAGTTTATGGGGATAAATTTATTTAATGTTAAATATCTACCTACTTCACAAAATAAAAGTGGTTGGTAGTTGGCGCCCAACATTATTTACATTATAAATATATAAATTAAATTCATTCGTATATTAAATAAAATTCATAAATAATATACAACACAACATAATAATAAAAATATATATAAATATATATAAAAAAATTCACAACACATTAACTTTAAACTTTAGTATCATTTTGATAATATTTACTCCTGTGGTAAGATTCCCAACTGTGGGTTTGACATCTTTAAAACGACTCCAAGATAAAGAGAACCCTGATAAAGTTCAAATTGGGTCAGCTCACCTCCGCCGGGGACAGTTCAAAAACATTCCATAATGGAGTAGAAGACGTGAGCTTTCACCAAAAAAATATAGCTACCGAAAATATAGATTTAAAAAGATTATATTAAAATATAAATATATAGATTTTTTTCTCACCACACGGTGAAATAATAAAACTGATCTAACAAAGGTATGGCAGAATCTGGTGGGTGAAACAGGGTAAAATTAACCGAACCACTTGGCTACTTGGGAGTAAATAATTGAATTTTCTTGAGTCCTATCAACATCAGTGAAGGGGGGGCTAGCTCACACACACCCTACCCCATCAACTGACCACAAAATACCTTTTACCCTGAAACTTATTTTGGAGAGAGGGGAGTACTAAACAGATAGACAGACACTTATCAAGGGGCAGTTTGGAAGGTGGTGATGGCACTTCCTTAGTAATTAGTATTTATTTTAGCTCAAATCATTTACCTATACTTTACTATACTACGCAACCTAACGTATTTAAATGTAGTCTTTGAGTACACATAAATTAACCTTAATTTTTTAATAGATAAAATAAATAGCCTGTGTTTGTGGGTACGCCCCCTAAGTGTCAGGCTCATTAATTCTGATTTGTAGGCAACGGGGAGGTCAGGGTTTGAAACCCAGCCAGGGGTATTGTGGTTTATTGTTTCCCAAATGGTTTATGAATCTCCCTCTCCACAAATGCTGGAACATTTTATAATATATATTCAACTTCTCTAATACCTACCCCCATTAGAATAATTAAATGTGTATAGATCGGGAGGATGGTGAGATGTGCTGTAAAAAGTTATGTGTATGATACAGGCCTAGTGTAGCTGCCCTACACTATGTTTATAATATATACTGGGTGTTATATTGTGCGTAACACTACATATATTTGATAATAGTATTGTATTTTTAGTATAGTACCAAATTTATTGTTCCAAATATGTTGTCTAAATTAAAAATATCAAAAACAATATATTTTGCACAATATAATACATAAAAAGTGTAATTATTATACAACATATTTAATAAATATATAAATATTTAAACGTGTAATGTAAATAAAAACATATGTTTTCACTCTACTCGTTAAATTACACTTATACTCAGCATTTAGGTCGATAATACGATTGTGATAAGTAAAAATAATTGTATTGTTTGAAACAAAAAACATTACCAACCCCAAAGTAAAATTATTTTTTTGTTATTTTAATCTACTATAAATAATTGAATTTCCATTTTAAAAAGTTAATTAAAATTGTTTGTTTTCTGGTTAAATTCAGATATACCTATTTATTTGAATATTGATTAGAGTGCAGATTAAAACATAATTATGTTCTTGTCTGTTTTTCTGAATGTTTTCCACGCCACAGTACACGAAGACAAACATTAGTTTTAAAATTTTTAAAGTTTTTGGATTAGTGAAAGTTAGAAGATGTATCATTAGTTTATTTAATATATCACTCGTTGTTTATGTCGAACATAAACCTTAAATACAAATTACTTTATCCTAAGTGTAAAAAAATGTGAAACTAAGATACAAGCACTGATGTTGATCTTGATTTAAACGCAACAATGGAGAGTAATGCTCAGTTTGCTAATTTGAGAACCTACTTCAATCAGCTGTCTTCAATCTTGAATTATTTATATATGCCAAGAGATAAGACTTACAAGTGTAAGACAATCCAAGGAACATAAAATCAATATTAAATGTTGACAGCTCTATAATAAACATGTCCATCATTTAAATAGTCACTACGCATTGTAAATGTTGAAAGCTTGTTCCCTTGCTTTTTCAGCACTACCAAATTGTTTATAGTATTAGAAATACCTAATAATGGACATTTTCTCCCCACTGAAAACTTAACGATCCAATTATTAATGACCTATCAACAGATGGATTATTGAATACCACATAGGTCATATTATCATGAACAATATGTGGAAACTACAGTTATGGGATAACTGCTTGTAATTGCACTCAAGGTAACAATACTCAGATATTATTTAACAATGTCGTATTTATAATAGAATTTATGTAGCAATTGGAATATAAATACAAACTACACATAATGCTATATTTTGCGTAAATGTTGGAATTATTCTTACATTATATATCATAATATGTAAATAGAACTATTCAAGATTATCGATATGTTGGCACTGTAAAACGTACTTTATTGTGTGTAAGCTTTGGAAATGAAAGTATTTATGTTATGAAATGATAACTGTAATATTGTAAATGTCGTCATACTCCAAAACTCCTATTTTCCTTGGAGGTGTATCAAATAAAATGTCAGCATTTTAAAAAAGCATTGAAGGTGTATTATTTGCCCTACACAACTGTTAAGAGTGTCGCCTAATTTAAGGGGAATATTTTCTCACACTAAGTTATTTCTAAAATAAATTATATTTCTTAAGCTTCAACATAGCTAACACAAGCCTCATTTATTTTAATATTGTGTTTTTACCCGATTATAAAAATTACTTGATCCATTGAGGAAGGATATATATATATATATATAAAGGTAACAGCTATAGAGTTTGTTTTGACCTAAATATTCGTAGATTTAGTGTAAAATTGGTTGACAGTTCTTACATAGTAGTAATGCTTTAATTAAGACATATATAAATTTGATTAGACAATAAAACATAAATAATGGAACTATCTCACCGCTTAACGATCTCTAATTGAATACAATGGAAAACAATAGCCCAGATACGATATTAGATATATGGCCTTTATACTTAATAATCTCTCCAGCAATTATCTCTGGAGACTAAAGAAGATATACACTTCAATTTGATAAATACTCATAAGTATGAAACCTTACCATCTTATATAGTAAAGTATATTTTTATCTAGACATTCCAACTGGGTTCCAAAAAATATTAGACCACAACAATGGGTTCCTCTTTGTTACAAGAAAAAACAATTGATTATTAATATTGATAGTAATTTTCTGTTTAGACCAATATATACGAGAAAGTTACTAACAAATTTAGTCAGAACGACTTAATAAAATACGTCAAATAAATATATGAAAAGATTAATGTAAGTATTTAAAAGTAAAATGTCGCAGGTTACGGTGGGCGGGTCATGCGGTGCGAATGGAAGTATCTAGAACCATGCTCAAGGTATTGAATGGCAAACCCAATGGGAAAATACCACTGGGAAGACCCAGACGCAGATCGGAGGGTAACATTTGGATAGACCTGAGATAGATAGGGTGTAATGAGATATACTGGAAAGAGTTAACTCAAGATAGGGATAGGTGGAATACTTTCGTGAGTATGGTAATGAACTTTCGAGTTCCTAATGCCATAGTCTGAGAGTAAGTTAGTATTTAAAAATAATGCATCAACTAGAGGATATTATGTATAATAATTGTTCTATTGGCTGGGTAGGCTATAGGAAAAAAACGTCAAAAAATAATATGTAGATCATTAATAATATTACAATACACATACACAAATATATGTTTGTATATATAGGTATATATGTATTACATGAATAAGGCTATATATATACATATATATATACAGGATGTTCGTAAACTCATAGCCCAAGCTACACATACAGCTTATTTGAACTAAAAGTAATACAAAATCCTACACACTTACATCCGGAAAAATATGCTAATACCAATAAACTGTGCTCAGAGTTTCGGGGTATAGTGCCAAGATAGCAAAGCCGTAAAGCATGCGTGTACAACAAGTTGCATAGGAGCTAGGCGAATGGCACTGCAGATGTAATAATTGCAAGCACTTTCTGTTATGTAGGACCGTTAATGATGATCCTCAGAACGTATTCGCATTTATCGATGGAGTGGTGTGTTGTTTACTATTAACTGTGGTATGTTATTCTGCCGTGCTACAAGATATCAAATTGTGTAGTGCCGCGTACCTAGCTCCTATGCAACCTGTTGTACACGCATGCTTTAACAGCTTTGCTATCCCGGTGTTTTACGCCGAAACTTTGAACACAGTTTAATGATATTAGCATAGTTTTCCAACTGTAAGTATATAGAGATTTTGTACTACTTTTGGTCCAAACAAACTATAGGTGCAGTTTGGGCTATGAGTTTCCGAATACCCCGTATATACATATATATATTTTTTGTTTTTTTTTTGTTTTTTGGTTGTTGTAATAATAATGATGTAACTTTATTCATATGAAATTAATCAATTTAAGAGTAGTTTACTTTTGAAAATAGGCTATAAATAAAATTTGGATGTTAAGGAAATTTACCTTGAAAATTTAATTCCAAATGGGAATCTGGGAACAGTCTTTCATAATAAATAAGAATACGCTTTTATTTTTACAATCTAATAATTTTAGGGTAGTTTACATAAAATTTACTTTTTTAAATTTAAATTTTGTGTATATAGTTGAACAATTTGGTTTAAAATTTACATATAAAGATTGATTATTTTGATTAACAAGATGACGTGTTTGTTTTTATGATTATAACATAATAGTTAAGGATAGTTTACTCAAATCCTATTTTTGAAAATTATTTTCGAAGCCATAATACACAACATGAGAAAGTTTGTAAAATTGTGTAGTACAATTTATTTTTCCTCACGAAGATCAAACTCTATATTAAACTACTCTTAATTTAAGTGTTAAATATTTAATTTAAAAAAATTCACGGGGGTATTATAAGAAGAAAACCCTAGATTCTGAGTCATAGTCTGGTCTGTAAATTATTGCTATTGTATCTAGACCGTGATACAGACAAACAGACAGCATCGCGTAAACCAATTTTCCGTTTCAGGGGGTCATGAAACATCAACAAAATCTAATTCATAAAAGAAAACTGGTTGGAACTTCTTAAAATAGCTTTCTGAAGCATCAAAATTTTCAAAAATTTGCTTGAAGATAACTACACTAAATATCCTCTAGGATTATCCATATTTAAAAAAATTTGGGGGAGGATCAAAGAGATGTTAAAAGAATGTAATTTTCAAAAATCCTCTAGATGAGAACAGCTATAAATAGTTTATAGGCATCCAATTTTATAACATTAACCACGCGAGAGAAGGGTAAGATTTCCCTAAAAACTTTTTTGTTTCTTGGCACTCCACACGCCCTCCTCACACACAATTACAGTTGCACCACTACTGTATTAAATAACAATATTCCTACTTTTTAGGGTTTAGTAGTAGGTCTTAACGTCATGTTATAAACTTACAATTTTGAGCCCCCTCCCAAAAAAAATTAAATTTTCCCTTCACCCGTGAGTAAGACTTTCGAAGTAAAAGGCAGGCTATAGTGTACACTTCATATTTTATTAAAATAAACATTTTAAGGGTGTGCACAGTCTGCTAGGGACAGCCATTTTCCAATAGAGCGTAGTACTATCTATCTTGTGGCAATGAAACTAGCTCCTTACTCGGAGAATATTTGATCATGTGCAGGTACTGTCTAAAATAATGAATAGAGCACATTAAAAAACAAGGATATGTACGTGATCAATTTAAAAATAAACTATCTATCGTTACATAAAATCAAAACATTGGTTTGGCTTGATTTGTAAACTAAACTGACATAAATTATGTTAATTTATTAGGAAAATTATGATGGATCACAGTATTTTAGCCCGATACTTTTAAGTTTATTACCGCGAATGTATATTTACCCTATATTGATAATGTAGTCACGGTGTCTTCACATGTATTTTTTGAAAACTAGACACTAATACACGTAAGCTTGAAAACGATCAAAAGGAGTGGATTAATTTAATATTCAAACTTAATATGTACGTTAAAACACGACGAATAATCTCGTATAATTCCGCTGTCTGTAACGAGACAATCCTTGAAATATTAAAACTTATTAACTTAAATATACTGCCAGTGTCTAGAAATTAGGAACTCTTAAAAATTATTACTGTAATATGTGTTATTAAGAGGACATAAATGACAATAAGGGATGTTATAAGTATCTTTCTCAAAGATAGCTTTAAGAAAAGGGAAAACAGAGGGTCAACTATACCCTGATTTTGTTAGGAAGAATATTATCTGGTAGTTACTCATCATCATCATAATATCATCAATAGTTTACAGCCTGTGGCTGGGTCAGATCTGTAAAATGCCTCCATCTTTGTCTATCCTTTCAACGCTCTTCCTCCTTTAATGTCCTCCATTCTTCTCCTCCCACTTACACACTTTCTATTATCTGTTCCTCCCATCTCTTTCTTGGCCTCCCATGCAGTCCACCATACTTTATATCAATAATTTTCTTTGGCATCCTCTCTTTTTCCATCCTCATTAAATGCCCATACCATCTCAGTCTTGCTTCCTCTACTATCTCCTGTACTCCATGTACCCCCACTCTTTCCCGGATAACTTCATTCCTAGTTTTGTTTCTCCTCATGACCGCTAACATGTTCCTCATAAATTCCATTCCCATGGCCTCCACTTTCCTAGTTTCTCTTACATGTTTCTGCTGCATATGTGGCAATAGGTACAAAGTTCGCCCTGTACAATACTTCTTTACACTTCAAGGAGACTTACCTTCTCCCCTTCTCCGTAGCAGGTCTCTTACACACCTATAGAGCTCTCTACTGGTAGTCACTAAAGATACTAAAACAATATTATCATGTCCATAAGTCAAATCACGTGCTCTGCAGCTGTCATTTTTGATAAATTATAAATACCTATAGTATGACATAATTAATATAGTAAAATGTTATCAATGTTGGCTGCAAAGAAATGTGTTTGTATTTTATAAAATGTTCTTCCAACCAAAACCAGGCTAGAGAAAACAAATTCTCGACTGTGTGAATCAAATATAATTTTCCATATTCATACGTCAGGTCATGTGCTCTNCAGCTATCAGTCTTAATAGCTATTATCAATGCCCATAACATAACACCAATTGATTTGAATTGATTTTTTATCACCACGTTTTACTACCTGTTCAGTTTGTATGTATATATATGATAATTACTCTAATGGGTTAGGGAAGAGGAAGGAAACATTTTAGAGGTAATCTACCCGCATTTGTGTGAAAGGAGAGTAAGAAACCAGTTATGGAAAAACACCCTCAATAGACTCGACCGGGGATTGAACCCCAATCTTTCTGTCTTAAGCAGACCAATCTAACACGAGAGTGACGCCTTAGACAGTTCAGCCACTGTCACGAATACTAACAATAAATATATTGTAAAATATTTTCAAAGTTGACAGAAAATAAATGCGTTTGTATTTTCTAAAAAAGTTCTACAAATGTCCATTCGTAAGAAAATCAAGGTATAGATGATCTCTCATCCCTGTACCTGTTTGTCGAAAATAATAGTTGGAAAGGGAAACATTCATAATAAAACAAGTGAAATTTTCATTTAGAGGAGGAAAACTCTTATTTAATGCTGGAAATAAAATTTAATCCACACAAACTTACAAAACATATCAAGTAATATTCAAATATTCATGATAACCACAATAGAACCATATGTTTTCAATTATTTTAGATGTTTGTTTTGAGGAAAATCCACAATCTGAACTGTGACACCTTAGCATAGACCGTGGGAAGTGACTGATGTCCTAGGTAGTCACCCCAGGAAACTACGCCAATCTGTTTTATTTTACCATCTATCTGGTCGAACAATGGACCTCCGGAATCTCCCTGGAAAATGGACATATTTGAAATTAAAACATTTTAATTAGAAGTACCTAATAAGCATATACTAATCAAATCCATTTATTATTTTGATTAAGGTACATTGCACCAATTTCTGATGACGAAGTTGATGTACGTACATATTTTATGCTCAGACACCTTGAAGCTATATTGTCACTCATAAATATTCCAGATGTTATCTAATGATACACGGATTGTATGCATAATGTCATTCTTAGATATCCCAAATGTTAACCTACCATATCGACCTTGTAGGCATTCTTTGCCATATTTTATCTAGCTAAACCCTCATTGTAAGTATTATGTACCATAGTATTATTTATTTAAACCCTCATTATAAGCATTATGTACCGTACAATATGTTACCTCGCTAAACCCATATTCTAAGTACTATGCACCATATGCTATTTAGCTTTACCCACATTGTATTATGTAACATACGCTATTTATCAAAACCCACAGTGTAAGTATTATGTACTGTACCATATGTTGTCCAGTTACCCACCTTGTAGGCCGTGTGTCCTTCCTGCATGGCACATATCATATTGTTGCTGACCACATGAGTACCTGTCATCATCGGGTGTTCTTCACATTTGGCTGGTTCAAGCACGTCTGCATAGGCCTTCTTCAGAACTGGGCTGGTGCCACCTTCCATGATCTAACATAGTAAAAAAACAATCAGAGCTCGAACATATTTCAATAGTGAGTAGGTAGCTTTTGTTTTGGAAAAACTTATTTGGAAATTGTTATCTAATAAAATATAATGGCATTAGCATAATTGTATTTTTGAAGTTTTTGCATAACTCTAAGTTTAATAATCTGAATATTAATGTAGTTTCAATATTTGTGATTTTATTTTTATCGTAAATAATTTTTCTTTTTACATTTAAAATCATGAGAGTAAATATGGGGTGGGGGAAATTAAGTAGTATTTATTGTTTATTCTGAAGCGATAATTATTTTAGCACTGCCTCTTCCTACCCATTAGAGTTATACGCCTCTGTACTAATTACACTAATGGAATAGGGATTATGAAGGCTTAATTTAGAGGAAATGCACCTGCACTTGCGTGGAGAGAGAGTGGAAAACCGTTTGGGAAAACCACCCCCAATGCACCCGATCGGGATCGAACCATGATCTCCCCATCTTTGGCAGTCTATTCCAAAAAGGGAGTAGCGCGTTAGGTAGCCGTTAAGTTTACTGAATAGCAGTTTTTCAAAATTCTATTATTCGAAGTTCAATTTTGCGAAAACTAATTTTTCGGCATAGCAATTTTTCGAACTAAAAGTTTTTTGAAAATCAATTAGGCAAAAATAATTTTTTTGAAAACAAATTTTTCGATCTAGAAATTCTTCGAACAAGAAGTTTTTCGAGAACTTCTTTATCGAAAATGAATTTACCTCAAATCAGTTTTTCAAAATAAATGTTTCAAAAAGGAGGTTTACGAAAATAAATTTTTCGAACGATAGGTTTGAAGTATAATAAAATTCTAAGTTAGGTTAGGTTAGGTTAGGTAAGTTTAGGGGTAATACTCCCTAAAGGAGGGTGAGGGTGAGGATAGGGGTATGTGATTCCCAGTCCTCGATAAAATCGCTTCCGGAAAATTCACAGTTCTTTAAATTGATTTTCCGAAAAAAAATTAATTTGCAATTCGCAAAATTGAGTCTTCAAGAAATTGATTGTTCGAAAAATTCACTTTCGATTATTTGGCTGTCGAACAATTGACTTTCGGTAAATTCACTTTGGGAAATTGATTTTCGAAAAATGTGGTTTCGACAAACATATTGTTCGGAAAATTGATGGTTCGAAAAATTGACTTTCGACAAAATTACTTTCGATGGTTTTGTATTCGATAAATTGATTTCGATAAATTGATTTTCTAATAACTTGTTTTCGAAAATTTACCTAGACCCAGCGCGTTAGACCACTTGGCCACCGAAGTGGGTGATATTAGTTGAATAATTAAATATTTATATTTTTATTGATATTTATTTGTTTAACATGGGGGTTAATAAAGACCTAATTTAAGAAGTTGAGTCGGGTGTGCAATCTAGATAAAGTGCATTCAATTTAAGGTGAAGAAGAGTATTTATTATAACACCACCAAATCCTTTATGTTTTCTGTGATGGAGTCAATTGTGAATCTGAAGCCTTAAACCTCTTGACCATTGGTGCTGGTGGTAAAACACGCCATAGGAGTAGAGGGATATAGTTTTAGCTGGACCAGCAGATGGCAGCACCCATTAACTAGAGTTGTTTATATCATGGTTACCATGGCAATGGAGAGTGATACCAGCCTCGCGACCATTAATTAGCTTGCTGTCAACCTCACATACATTAATTACTAGGGATAGGATTTTGATGACCTAAAAATTGGTATAAAATTCTCTATTAAAATGCATTTATGGCCCAAAAAATATAAAAATATGCTCTTTAAAACTAAAAAAATCACAAAAAAAAAAAATTTTCTTACTAAAACAAGTAAACCAAAACGAAACCCTAAAATGTAATTTAAAGTTCTGTTTCTGTGCTAAACTTAAAGTTATTATTTTGTCAACAAAAAATATTCCATATAAAATAAAACAAGGAAAAGACATAAAAATTCAACTTACATTTTCTGACAGTTTAATTTGATATGACATACTTAAGTGTTTTTATTTCAACAGTCCAGAATTGCAATGGATAGCAAAAATCATGTGCAGATTTTCGAAAGAGATAAACTACGTCGCTTTGTTCAAAATCTCCTGAAATTTCACCAACAAAAAAGTTTTTCCCTGATAGCAAATCTGCAATTAAGCACAGCATTTCATATCCTACTTTTTTTTTAAACTTGCTCAATTTTCTTTTGCACAGCCTTTCCCACTTTTCCAGTTACAATATTTAGGTCATTCACAATTTTCTTTATCAAATCTATTTGATCCACTAATAGCACTGCTGACTTCTCCAAGGAAGTAGTGGCACTAGGCAGAAATCCAAAGTTCGTCTTTAGGTAGGAAAACTTACCTGCAATTTCAGGATCAGAAAGAAGTTCCTGTGCAACTTTAATTGAGATTGCTTCATTGCTGTCAAATGATTCGACGATCTTTTTCACAACTTGGAAGTTCTCACAGTAATAGTTGCATGCTTCAATCCAAAATGGGAGCCGGCGGCAAAGGAACGTTCGGGGCCTTCGACTTGAATGATGCCACTCAAGATGGTGCCTTCAGAAACACTTTCTTCACGCACCCTATCAGCTGGTCACCTTCAATGAATTGCCTTCGTATCTCTTCAGCAACTCTGTGACAGACATTTGCTAGACATGTTACATGCACCATTTTTTAGTACACCGCTTTCAGAGCAGGACAGTCGTGTTGGATGCCATCTGACCATATTAAGCTCAAGGATCTATCAGTTTGCTTTTTGTAGAAAAATTCACTTTTTCTAAATGTTCACAATTGATGAGGAAATGTTCACCAGGGCCATCTTCTTCCATCGTACCTACCACTACGTTAGCTACATATCGTCCTAAAGAGTCAGTTGTCTCATCCATAGATACCAATATTTTATTTTCTGCTACTTTTTCTCGTATCTTCTCCGTGGTGTTTTCATAGCAACGGCTGACATAATTTTTTATTAGTGTGGAGGAGTCCGGAAAAGACTTCCCCGTGTGCTTTTATAAAAATCCGCGCAGTCTCGGATTGTTAACTTTGCTCAAGGGAATATCAGCACAAATGAAGGCTTTGAACAATTCTTCGTAAAATGCAGAATGTTTTGAAAACTCACTGGTTTGGCAAAGGAGCATTTACTGTAGTTTTTTCTCATCCTGGATTCACTGAAGACCTCGTTTGTGTTTTTCTCTCTTGACATTCCGCTGCACAGTAGAGAATACTTTTTCGCCATATGCAGCAAAGAAAAGTTTTAATTGATGTGAGGAACTTTCTTTCACTTTAGGCATGTTGGATTTCACATAAACAACACGTGCAGCTTCCGAAAAATGTAGAGAGACAATGATCCACCATTTTCTGCAAAACTTGCTCAGACTAGTTTAGGCGAGTTCATTTACAGCCTCACTATGCTAGAGGGGAGGGGGAAAAGCTCTCCAGCTATCACCGGCTTAAATGAAGAGACGGGGGAAGGGTGGAAGTAGTTTAACCACCGTCTTGGCACCACCGTTTATTATGACGTGTGCAGAGATGTTCTAATCATGGGTAAATGACTCAAAAATAACAAAAAATTACTTAAAATTACCGAAAACCTTTAAAAATGCCATATTCGCGTAAAAACACGGAAAAATTAAAAAATTTCTTAACAAGGCAACTTAAATCAGCAAAGTTTCTTATGAAACACATTTGTATATACTTGAACAACGTTCCAGGTTTGCCCCAAAAAAATGCAAAATCATCAAAATCCTAGCCCTATTAATTACTCTGGTTGCGTGTAACCAAGCTAGCGTTAATAATTAACCTTATGGCTTAGACAGTGGTGTATTGGGGCCGAAACGTGCCAGAACGTCGTTCCATTACTTATTTTCGAGGTAAAGTACCGTTCTCCCACTTTTTATAGTATTTTACTGGTTAGAATACGTTCATAAAATATAAAAATGCTTAATATTTGTGGTAGAAAATATTGTAGAATTAAATAATATTTATGCTCCTTCCTTAGTCATTTGTAGTAAACTGGACTCCTTAAGGAAAATTCTCAGTCACAACTCACATTGCGGTGGGTCAGGGCCGAGCTATAATGTGTGCATTGTTCAATCACACCTAACTGGGCAATAGGAATGCTTACCTGTACGAATGTTCTTGGAAATTTGTGGTCCTCCTAGCCTGATTGCGCGGTGGGGCACTTTAACACTCAATCACAAGAATATTACAAGAAGAAAACTTGGCGACGTATTAACAGAGGGTAGGGTTGTCTCTATAGGTCTCTTGCAATGCACAGTAAATAGGAGGTAGGGATAGTGGTGACTGTTCGTATTTCTCAGTTGTATCACGACTTATTTTCAAGCGGCATCTACATTTTTCTTGGGCTGTGTCTTGTATTTAAGTTTCAAAAATGAGTGTGAAACGAAAACAAACGTGCGTGGACGCATTTGCTACTCATAACAAGAAACAATTAGCACTCACTGAAGACAATAGAGTGTTGGCGTTAGTGTTAGTTAACCTGACATGAACGTGACAATGAGTGAAGTGATTCCAAAAGGAGATTAAGTTTGGGTTGTTAGTGAAATGACTCCGATAGAAGATAATTGGACTAGCGATAATACTAGCGACAGTAGTCTCAAGTCCGAATGGCCTGAAATTTGGACTGCTGATATGTGGGACGAGAAGTAAAAACCCTTCCCATGGATTGTATGTAAGTCCGGTAAAATTGGGTGTTCATCTTGTTCCAGCGTAAAAACTTTAGGTCCATTGAAATCGCAAGGACTGAAAGTTTCCAAGAAATGGAGCTGGATATCAATTTCATTTAATGGTAGCATTTGAAATGCGCAACTTACATCATTGAGGAAAATACTATTTGAGCATTGAAAGAGCCTGTCCCACATAAGCGCTGAAAACATTATACAGACAGTTAAAACAAAATTGATTGAAAAAAAATTAGACCGTTTTGATGAAATTGAAGTTGAGGCCACTAGCAAGGTTTTTAGAACCGCATATTTTATTGTACACATGATAGACCATATTATGATCACGCTGAACTGTTGCAGTTGCAACAATTAAATGTTGCAGTAATCTCACATGGTTTGCGATTTAGATTTAGCGATAAAAGCATAATTGACCCCGTTGCGTGAGAACTTAAGTCTAGAATCTGCGAACGCATAGTTGAAATAAATGGAGAAGTAACTGTGATAATAGAAGTCTATAACTATCAGTACCAAAACTACTTTGATAGTGTATTTAAAATGTGAAACAGGTAAGTCAACTAATCTATATTTAAAATGTGAAATAAGTAAATCAACTGATCCACATTTAATTTTGTTTCGAGTTGATCGAATTGCCTGAGCAAACAGTGAAAACAATTACCGATCACTTACTAACATGCCTCAGCACGTATTGATTCGACCAAACATATCTTCAGAACCATCTAGTTTCTTTTACGTGTGATGGTGTCATGCCGGGAGGAAAATCAGGTGTTGCACAACGGCTACAACAAATGTATGCTTCCATTATCGTGTGGCATTGCCTTAATCATCTATTAGAATCGTCAGTTGGAAACGCAATTTGTGAAGTGCATGGGGGTTGATAATTTCCATACATTTATGAACAAACTGTACTCATTATACAGCCAATCTCCCAAAAACCAAAATGAAATTGAAATGTGTGCGTCGGCGCTAAACGAAGAGATCAAGAAAATCGGTCGTGTATTGGGAGTGAGGTGGATTTCAAGGTATTTCATCGAAACAACTTGTAATGGGCCTGGCACTCACGCATGATGTTTTATTCGAACTCTCACTTCCGAGTCCCTACAGATGCGAGATATGACTTTCGTTCATGCTGATAAGCTAGTTCGTTGCACCATAAGATTTATAGACTCGATTAAGAAACGTAAAGGTAGACATAAGTTAGAAGCAAAAAAGCTACTGATATAGGGTAGTAGAATGGCTATTTGCAAATCGAATGATGTAGCTAAATAGTGGGGTCACAACACAAACTTTATAGGTATTTGTATTTTCCTGTGAGGTAACAACTGGCAATATTTCTCCGTGCAGTTACGATATCCCTCGGCCAAAATACTGTTGAATTTTTCAAGTATTAGTGAAGGAGATGGGAAGCGAGGTGAGAGAACGAGCAGTTGTTTGACTATTTCAATACCTGCTCCAGAAGCTATTGTACAGGTACAGACAAACTCTTTTTATTAAGAGTTTGACAATTTTTTCAAAACCTCAGTGAGTGTAATATTGAATACCTGGTATGCACTTACATCTGATTAGTTTTCAAAATTTTAACACATGAACAACAGAAGCGTAAGAGATTAATAATCTTGCCCCCCCCCCCCCCCC
>CABFWB010001650.1:49649-70879 GCA_902151455.1 Timema bartmani
CCCCCCGAAAGATTTATTTTCAGGCCCCCTTTTACCAAGTCATCTAACACCTTAATTAATGTTATAAGAAATAATTAATAGTCCTAAATATTTACCAATTT
Organism: Timema bartmani; assembly: GCA_902151455.1. Taxonomy (NCBI): domain Eukaryota; kingdom Metazoa; phylum Arthropoda; class Insecta; order Phasmatodea; family Timematidae; genus Timema; species Timema bartmani. Next base: position 49,751 of record CABFWB010001650.1, read on the forward strand.
AGTAATCACACTTTATAATGACTGTTTTAGCCTTGGTTTTGTGTTGGGAACGTTATCAGTCAGTGAGCTTGACTCCATAAAAATAAAAAAAGTTATGCGTTATTTAAAACCGAATGGAATAATTGAAATAATGCTATTAGCTTAGTTATAATTCACAGCACTTTGTGATAAACATATTCAACAATATAAATTGTCAATAATCAGGATATTATGTCATTTGATTACATTTATAGTAACTTAAAGGTGGTTTTTTCACGAGCCCCCTTATAATATAGCCCTCCCCCTAGCCCCCATTGCAGGCCCTGTGGGCCTGGGTGGTACGTCCATTTATGAACGACAAGCATATCTAGCGTGTAAGCTTTTTGCTTAAATTACTAAAATATAATATAAAATAAAACTAATCAACATGGACAGACAGAAAAAACACGTGTATTACAGACGAGGGAAGAAATCAAAATAGAACCTCACAGCCAGGCGCAAGAAAAGAAATTGAAACAAGGGGAAGAAATAGTGTATTGTTGATTCTAGGTAAGTTTTTTTATCATTTAAAGAAAATTTGGATTTTTGTTGAAGCTGTTAGAAAAATTATTATTATTTTAACTTTTAATCCATCTTCCTATGAAATATTTTGTTATTTTTTCAATATAAATCTTTTGCTTTTATAGCTCTAAAATTCGACAGTTTTAAAACTATTTTTGTGATACTTATACTAAATATAACTAAACATTTTTAATATTAAAGAAATGTGTACCCACATGAGCCGTGAAGTTGTGCGAATAATACAAGGCAATATCGATCCAACTGTGACAATCATGTGTTCAGTACCAGCCGTGTGAACATGCGGATAATTTTAAAATATGATGTCAGTTCATGACTTTGTAAAAGGGTATTAAATTTAATGTAGGATAGAATTTTGTGTGATATAGGCCTATTTGTCTTTTATATTTATGTTTTTTTAACTGTTAAAACTTAAACTTTCACAGGAAAGGTATGTTAACCACGTTGAAAATATAAAATGTGAAACTCGCTGTAAGGATGATTGCACCGGATTCTTACGAACATTTTCCTACACAAAATGTTTCAAGTGAAAAGTAAGTGAATGCAGATATCTTATAAGGTTATTACTAGCTATTATTTGATTGTATCTTGGTATTTTAACAATAAGTATAATATTTTTAGTCAAATATTTCTAAAGATACTAATTACGATCTGGCATACTTGGAACCCGTCCCTGCCACGATAAAATTATTTGATGAGGCTCACTTTGACGCCACTACATCAAACGAGAATAAGGATAAAATGCGAGTAGAAACAACAAGTTTATTGTTGGGCAAGAGAATATTATCTACACAATAATTTTGTATAACAGAACAAGGAGTCACGCCACACATGAGCGGAAACTACCCTGAGAGAGGGGGAAAACATACACAACATGCTGTGATTGTTCAGCTGTTGAAAAAATTTAGATCAATCGATTTCACACAAAGATCGAGCTTTATTAGTATTTTATAGATGTCTGATAGTATTTATTTTTAGATAGTCTAGAGTAGGTTAGCTTTAGCAGGCTGGCTTTGTTTGAAGTGCTGGTAAACAGCAATTTGAACGGCTATATAGTATAAGCCTATCTATAGATACCGTGTCTTACTATCCATTGGATCTATCCGCATAATTATTTACACTAATTATGATGAGTAAAGTAGCATTTTTTTGTTATAAGACATATTTGTTTGAGGTCCTGGTTTAACATCAAATAAATGGTACGGTGCACAGCAAAGACTTGCTCCCGCTTTTATCTTAAAATAGACATCTGCTAAAAACTCATAAGATTTGTGAAACGAAATCATAGGTCTCTACATTGTTGTAGACAGACTAAACCAACGATCATAAATGAAATAATATACACTTTTATTTACTTACTCTGTGTCATTAGAAACTAGGAACACTATTACAGAAAAAATAAGAAAAGAGAAATATCTTTGTCTACCGAAGACTATAAGAATCAAATTCATTTGCAAATACCGGAATTATAAAGTGTATATATACTTGCTTATAGCTCAGAGACTATTTTTTTATAAAAATATGTTTCAATTAAAAGATTGTTATCTTCAACAGAACTACGACTTTACAATGATAAGTTATTTCGTATCTTTAATAGTTGCTGGAGAAATTATGAAAATTCGCAATGCAAAAACAACTTTGTTGGTTTCAGGAGGTTATTAAATGTCGAAAATTATTATCAAAATCTCTAGTTCAATTTTTATTTTATTTATTTTTGTTTTTTTTCACGATCACGATATCTTCCCGCTGAGGTGCTGAGTGAGAGTATTTAGGCTTGAATGTATCCCACCTCCTATCCTCATGAACAAATAATGCTTGGCCTTCTTGAGCTCAATAAAATTAATCTATAGTGAATTTATTTGCGAGAAGGACAATATCAATCCATAAACACATTTATAATAATTATATTCCCTTTTAAAAATGAATTTACTCAATAATCTCAGATCATATGACTGGGACTTTGTGATAGCAATGGATTACAATGTAGAGAATCGTTAAGAAGTTTAAATATGTCTCTATCTAAATATTGACAAAAGTATAATATATGCGCTATTATCGGTAATATAAATAAAATACAAATACAATCAGTTAAAACGATTATTTTAAATAATCAACCAAGCTATTTATATAAATTAGAAAGTAAAATACTATTTGTACAGAAAATTGATGAGACTGTCCTCTCAAAATAAGTAAACTCACTTTGAAAGGAAACCATTTATTGATTTATCATTTCTTGAAATAGAAGATTATGAACAAGTAGCAAGTAAAACGTTAGTTAAATAATTCATTGTTAACTATATTTTCTACAATAACAATGTTTGATGGTGTGTCTAAACATTGATAAAAGCTGCAAACAATATTAAAATAATGTTTTAACTAAGAAGAGTAAGCCTACATTTTAATAATTACTATAAAAAACAATAATAATCTTCATTTTCATTCGATTCTCAAATTCAAAGAAGGTCGATCTAATAAAAATTAAATTATTTATATCAATTAATAAGATTCGTAAACGTAGTTGTACTGGAGTTCAAATTATATAACATAATAAGTAAGATTGATATCACAAGTATAATTATATCAGATAGCCGAATAATTATTAAAATTTAAAAATGGAATGTGGGAACCGAAAAGTGTTTTTGAATGATTATCCTTTTCTCGCAGATAGTTAAGGTAAGTCAAGCGTTAATATATTATATTATATAACTAATTTTTGTGAGGTATCAAGAGATTTCCTCACATTCTATTAAATGCAATACTTGATTTTAGATAGACTTAACATCTGAAGATGGAATAGTGGGGATCAAATGCTCCATGGATATGGCTGATTCAGAAAATTTATTGGCAGCTGCAGCTTCATGAAAGGTATGTAACACAAATTAAAAAAGTAAAATTATTACGTATATTCAGCTGCTTGATTTTTTTAAATGATGAGGTCTCAATTTGTATTTGTAGCATGACATTTATGTATCCTTTTTTGTTTTTAAAAATGTGTTCTGTGAGCTTGTGGAATTCAATCAGATCTTGAAAAAAAAACCTACCATTTTCAAGTACAGGGTCAGCTACACATCAAAAAGTGCCGATTGTTGTTACTTTATGATTTACGTCAAAATATGATTGGTTTGGAGAAAAGTGAGTTGGATGATGACTTTGGCAGCAGGGTTAACTTTTTCATAATAAAAGTTATATCCTAGTGTCTTTCTTTATCAAAAGGATGCTTTTCTCTATAAATAAAACAGACGAGCTACTCACGGAAACCTGTTCTTGTGTAGCTGTGATTATTTTTTTTAGCAGCACGTCTTACTACCCGTTCGAGTTATACGCTTAAGTACTAATTACGCTAATGGATTAGGAATTGGGAAGGTTGAGTTTAGAGGAAGTGAACCCGCACTTGCATGGAGGGAGAGTGGAAAACCATATAGAAAAAAACACCCCAGTTCACCCAACCGAGATTCAAACGTCGATTTCCACATCCTCGGCAGCCTATCTCAATACGAAACTAGTGCGTTTGCCAACTACGCCACCAAGACGGGTAGCTGTGATATTGGCCTTGATACTTTTTATTTAAAAAAAATTAATTATTAAAATTATTGTAACTAACATTGTAATAGCTAATTACCTATTCATATAAATCTTATTTAAAATTATTTTGAGTGAAAACACTTTTCCTAGTAATTATTTCCCACAGACACCACCTGACGTTGGATCTGAGAATAAAAAGGATGAACAATATTACTCCCGTAGCCGTTGGACAAGTGTTTGCTGAAAGTAATTTAAATTGTTTACATTTTTAGCCTGAACAATAAGGTAGCCCATTTCTATTTGAGACTAAGCAAAGGAAAGAGGAAGGAAAAGGCTATTTGCATTTGAAGCACTAGTTCTGTCTATTAAAATTGTTGAAATTAAATCATTGTCAGCCAAAAATGTGTTTTTAAATTATTCTAATTATTAAATCCATTTTTATTTTTAACGTATATTCATAAATAAATAAATGAATATCAATTATTATGTATAAATATATAAATAACTTTTATATATCTATAAAAATATATAAATACAGTATATGTATACAGGAAAGCTGAAATTAGGCTGGTAGATAAATGTTTCTGTAACAATGCATATTACATTTCACTTACCTATAGAGCACGCTTGGACAAAGATTGTTTCCGTTTGTTATTCTTTCTCTCAATTTGTTTCCAAACACCTTGGCTTAGAGATGGTTGAGTACAAAGCTTATATTGTAGTTTATGGATTGCTATAGTTTTTTTGGATCTACATAGTTTGGTAATGTACAATACAAGGAAGCATTGTAAAAAAAAGCTGGCAGGCTCAGGTTGAACGTCATAATTTGATAGTTTTTACTCATTTTACTGATACGAAGAATTTATAGAATTATTGATAATTCTACTTGGTGATATCAACGGAGACACGCGAATTAATTGTTATTACCAGCAAATAGTACTGCATTTGCTTTATATTTCAATTCTGCGTCACTGGGCCATCGAATACTTAGCTATATCAATTTGAAATAAAATCTTAAGCGAGATCATCCGGAATGTTTAAGAATGCAAAAAATTATTTTCAACTACTTTTACTTTTAGGGCTAATTAGCAACCAAATTTCAAGCTAATTAAATTTTATGTTTTTATCATAGTAAGGAACATTACTATTTTAAGCTTTGTTTCAAATGTCATGAGGTCAAGTTTCTCATTCTAATTTGAAATATGGGCAATGTCCACATAACACTAATTTATATCATGCCAAACAGGCCGAATTCACAAATTCAACAAATACAATATATTAAATTATTAATAAGCTACACGAACAAAGTTCATAGCATATATGTGACCAAAAAAATAGGAAATGCATAAATCAGGTAAATTTGTAAACTATTAGTCAGGTTTACGGACAACATTAGTTTTAGCCATCAAATATAGAAATTGGAGACTTAACTAGGAGTTTTGAAAAGCTATATAATGTCAACAGTCCATATTATTATGTTCTAGATGATCACACACTACACGTACACACTAGCGAGAGAAATTGCGAAACGAATAACGAACTGTACGCCGAACTGCACGACAGGTGGTGGAGGTGTCGGTTCACTGTTTTTCCGTTAGTATCGTCCAAGCCCAAAGAGAATAATATATATCAACAAGAATCGGCCGCTGCATATATTTGCATCCATTTCGCCCTAAAGAAGTTCAGTATAAAAGACATCTGTGCAGAGATTTATTCTTTTATTAATATCAAGGTCTATCAACTACTTTGGTTTAATAAATATTTTTAAATAGTAATTACTTTTTATAAGATTTTATAAAATAAGTAATAACTATTTTTTAGAATAATGGACCTCCCCCCCACCAACCTACGGTCCCGCCACCCTTGCCTGAAGATATTTATTCTTCAAATTTACCTTTTTAAATTCTCGAAACAATATTCAATGAACCGTACATCAAAGAGAACGTATTTTCTCATCTCTAGGCTGAAGTAAAATCTATGTTCGTCGAAATGTTCGCTTGCCCGTCCACACTGTTGTAACACGTTCGCGCACCTCCCTTAGATGGTTCGTCGAAATACTGACATTGGTTGGATTGGGGAAGTGCGCGTGGTTTTGTTGCAGGTTCGCTAAAATGTTGCATCACTTTCCGCGGATCAGCGTTCGGTTCGACATTCCGCTCACAGGTGTGTACGAGGCTTTAAGTTTGTCCATAAATAGCTCTTTAGTGAAATTATATTAATATAGGTACGCTTACTGACTCAATTTAGAACAAATTAAACTATTTCATAAATAAATTAACAAAACGGATGCTATTATTAATACAAGGCGGATGTACTGAGTATATCTACCTTAATTGGTCACCACTATCACTTCACTCTAATTCCGATACATTTAATCAAAACTCTACCTTACTCATTCTCAACTCATTCGGATGGGCAGTAAGATGCGATGAAAAAAATAAGAAATGTACGAACTTAATAAAATAATTGAAATCGTCGCTTAAGTAACTAATACAGCTATACGGTATAATTATATATATATATATATACTTTTTTTAGTTTTGAAAGCTTAAAAACATAATAAATATTCGTCTTTTAATACATAATTATAAATATAAGACTTTTTGTTTTTGTATATGAATAAATCATACTTTTTATAATTTATTAAAATATTATTACTATGCATTATAATAATAAATCTTTGGTAGTTAAGTTTATGAACATATAAAATAGTATTGGAGGAAGTTATGTAATATAACCAAAAAACTCTTTCAAAACCACAAAACAGCGTCAGTTGTTCGTTGTCAAAACTAGGGGTTTTCCACCTGACCCCAACTTATTGCTTACCCGGTCCTCAGGAGCCGGTCGAGACGACGATCCGTATGAAGTATAGTAGTGGGGAGAGGAATGAGATTGGTGTCTAAAGAAAGACGAGAGAACTCGGTACTGGTCGGCCAGCTTCGGCTATATTCGTGATATAAATTACCGCCTACCACCTACGCCCAGTGATCGGTACAAACGTGGTTTGAAGTTTGTGCTCGTCTAAATTGTCCTCTTAAGGTGGGAGTGTCAGGGATGCGATAAAAAGGCCAGTGTTTTTGCAGTTTTTATAGCAAAACCTTTTTTAACGAGAATAAATACAATATTTCTCAAATATAAATATAGAGTTTAATTTTCTTCATATGGTAACCTCAACATTAGCTAAATAGCTGTCATGAATATAGTGACATTAGATTACAAACTATTTAAATGAAGAGAAAAAGTTTTCATTAAATTCCAGGACACACTTAAAAGATATTCAAGAATTGTTGAGGTAATCATGTGAATAAAGTTCAACTCTGTGTCTCTTTTGAAGAAATATTTGATATATTTTGACCACTCTCTTTTTTCACGCGCTCCCTACATCCCCGCCTTAAGTTGCAGTTGATTTAGTGTACTATATTGAACTTACTGGTTTTGTACACCCCCAGCCGGCCACAACAAGCCGGGATCCTATCGGGGTTGGCTCCCCCTGATCTGGCAGACCAACGTACTTCACGTACGGGTTAGAAGACAGAGGATCCTTCAACTGAAATTAGGAGAAAGAAGGGTGATAGAGCATGAGATAAAGTGTGCAGATCCAAAATTGGCTTAAACGCGTCTTGTCTATAAGAGATAAGGAACTATTGCTTCCACAAGGGACGGTGACTATAATCTGATTTTCATAGGAAGTTCGTTATTTTAATGGCAATGGCAGAAATAAAAATACTACAACTGTATTTACTTGCCTAGTCAGTTTAATTAATAATTTAAAGGGAAACGATACAGTAATACACAATAAAGTATTATAGGAAGGTTTTGATAACTCCTTAGGATAACTTTATAATTAATAAGTAAATTAAAACGTATTTCTTGAATACCAGATTTTAGTGACTTTCAATCAACTTTGATGATCAAAAGTGGGCTTGCTATAAAAATCAGTGTTTTGTTTGTGACGATTCGCATGCACAGTATATACCCTTGTTCAGCACCTAATAAGTACTACCCCGCATAACTCGGGTAACTTTGTATTTAAATCGCCATTAACGGTATATTAAAGGAATTTAGATGGTATAGTAGTTTTTTATTCCGTTGTGTGAAAATAATTACAAAATATATTTTACTTTTAATAATATTATTATACTCGCCAGGTTATTTCCGTATTGAATATAATCTATTGAAAAGGTCACACAACACTACCTGATCGGTTAATGATGAAGCGTCTGTCCTTAGATGAGTACCAAGAACAGAACAGCCATAATAGGCCTCACCCCAGGACTTATATGCCCTCGGATCTCAACCATCCTATGCTCAGACCACTATGGCTGCCAAACTATTTGTCAGCCCTCCCCATCTGTCACCTATAAACGTGGGCCTAGAATCTGTCAGAATGTTCTATGGCCGAGCTTAGGGAGAGGTGATTGTGTATACTTGTGTGGGTTCTTGATTGACGTTTGACTTGGTTTTTAAAGGTGTTTATTAGTACTACTATGTCTATTACAAATGTGATGTTGTTAGTGATATAAGGATGAAAAAACTTAAATAATATTTGAAATCTTGTGACAAATCGAGGTGTTGCTAGGAATAACCAATGGTCTGTCTAAACCCTATCTGAGCCCTGGTACCCTGGGGTCGAGTGGTAGCCCTCTTCTACGAATACTGATTAACCGGTGTCCAAGCCCGCGTAGTCCCGAATTGGGCAGAGTGACTCCTAAACTGCGATGTTGTTTAGTCAGCCATAATGGCTGGATCTCCTACATTTTCTGACAAAGGAATGCTGACAATGTTTATGTGATCAGCTCCTCTATTTTATTTGTTTACAGGCTAATCACAACAACCTGCAACACTCGTTTTGTCATTCGCAATCCATAACACACAATATTATACAAACACGAATTCCAAATTAGGCCGTGCGGTTATATATTCTTCCTCATTGCATTGTGAATGTATTGCTTCATTTGTGTACTCAGTTTGAGAGATAGGTAATATTTTATTTCACAGATTGATTCTATTTTAATTTCTTTGATTGCCATAATTAATTTGGGATTGTGATAGTTTGTTCAAGATTGTACAAACAGTAACTATATAAACAAAAATTTGGTAGCTGGATGTTTAACATCCTAATTTGATACAATTTCGATGTGTCTTAGCCATAATAATAACGGTTCAATCTGCTATTCTTATATAAAACAAAAAAATGCTAAAAGCTTAAAATGAATACTACTAGTTTACATCTTTAAGGCGATGTGAAAGGGAACGCGAATAATGTCAGTATTTTCACACTTTTTATAAGCAAATACATTTTTGGACCAAATAAATAAACATTGCTTCGCTAGATACATTTAGTTTTATTTACTTCTTATGTAAATCTCAACAGTTGTTGAATATTTGTCAAGGGCATAGCGGCATCAGAACATAAGTTTTTAAAATGAAGATAAAAAAACTATGTTTAAACTCCGTACTGCTCATGATAAATATTCAACAACTGTTGGTATTACCATAATATATGGAAAACTAAATTATACCCTGCTTTAGTTGGAAGAAGAGTGTATAAAATTCAAACATATTACTTGGCAGCCAACATTGATAACATTTTACTTTATTATTAATGTTATTTTATATTTATTGATAAGTGACAGCTTCATTTAGCATGACTAGATATATGAATATAATAAAATTACTTTATTATTTGTATTCATTACCAAAGACTTTCCTTCTCACGAAAGTTATCTTTTAAATATATATACTATAGCATTATTTAATAATTATTTTTCCTAAAACATGTGTGCATATATATATATACACTGAAAGACTACATACCTTAGCTCACTTTCCATTCCACCTCCGCTTTAAAATATTAATTTTATATTACTGTCTAATAAGTTAATGAAATAATAAGAGTAATTGTTGTGTACGTTCTATATAAAAGGTTGTTCCAAAATGAGCCAAGTTTTTATTACAGCACACAAATTACAAACTAAATTCTGGAATAAGCACAGCACTCCACGTTGACAAGTCATCGATGTTAAGAAAGACACCCTAATGTCACCAGTGATTATGTTTCCAGATGTGGTAGTAATCGATCCCGGACCAAATATTCCTAGAGCTCATTTCACAGAGGGCCTGTGAATTTATTAGTTAAAGTTTAGTTAAAAACTAGCCATAAAGTGTGTTTGCCTAAAGGTGATTAGAATTTTAGTGCGATTGGATGATTTGTTTCATAATGACTTGGTAGTGACATATTATTATTGAATATAGCTAGAATACACGCACTTATGTGCATGCGTACTAAATGGCAGGCTCATTTAGACTAGTTTGCTGGTGAGAGGGAGAATGGTGTTCGAATCTTAGCCCGGTATACTGAATATGTTTTTTTCCAAAATAATTCCCTACTCTCTCTACACTTAAATTTGGACTCCTAAATTATACCATAACAAATGCATGTAATTAATATTATATGACCCACTTCAGTGGCCGTATGGTCTAAGGCGATACTCTCGCAATAGACTAGACTGCCAATGACGTGTAGATCATGGTTCGATCTCGGTCGGGTGTACTGATGGCTTTCCCTAAATGTTTTTCCAATCTCTACACGCTAATGTGAGTACATATCCTATAAAATTGTACCTCTCTCATTCTTACCCTATTAGCCTAATTAATATAGCCTCTGCGTATATTTATAATAGATAGTGAAACGAGGTGGGGAAAAAATAGATAGGCTGTAAATTTAACTTTAAAAATTAAACCTCGTCACAGGAATAGTCGAAACATGGAACTTAGACACCATGAGACAATTTTTGACAATTGGGAGAGCTATAAATGCCAGTCTTACAGTCTAGTTCAGTCTATAGGGGGTCTGCCTAATGCGTCAGTGGCTCTGGTTTTGATTCCAAGCATGGTCAAATATGTATGTTTGGCGAACTGTCAGGTGAATGACCGGGTGTTGTGTCTGTTCTAGTATTAGGTTTGTTTGTGGGTCATGGTAGGATACAAGTAGCGTGGTTACAAAATATGCGTTACGTTCCCTTGTAAAAAATAAACAACTTCATAGTAATGTATTTATTATTTAATTTAAATGATATATCAAGGACATTTGGCATAATTCATGGAAAAGGCGTGCTTTATCTACTGCTTCCACTGATAGCAGTTTAAAATAAAGAGGAAATATCTTTATTTAACCGGATATAGTCAACACATTCAATAATATCTTATGTTATAGTTTATCACCACGTCTTACCACCTCTTCAGGTTATTCACACATATAATAATTAAGCTAACGTGATAAGGATGGAAAAGGAAACTTTTTGAAAGTAAGATACCCACATTTGCATGTAAAGAGATGTAAAGAGAGTGGGAAACCATTTTATGAGCCAAATATCCTCAATAAACTCTACCGGAATTCTAACCCCGATCTATTGTCTTCAGAAGACAGTCTAACACGAGAGTGACGTATTAAACCATTCGGCCACTGAAGTGAGCGATAATTATTTAATTTAGACTCGCTTGTCAATTCAAAATGGAACACATAGTTGCAAGCGTTTCTACAAACGAGTCTGGACACACTGATAGCTTTGCACTGCGCGTGTGCGACACTTTTCAACGTCCACTGAAACGTGTGAGATCAAGGCAGACTGTCACCACACTAGTGTTTAGCTATTTTGTACATATACATTCGTGTGAGTTGAGCTTCCGAGCGTAATGAAGCAATTTCCTCTACTGCCGCACGTTACTTTGTGTCTAGGGTACCGGGTGGTTTAAAAACTGGTTCGCATCACCAGCTAATAACTCCTTTCTAATTTAATTTCTTTAGTATTCTGTTATTCCTGGATTAAGAAACAATTGACACTTTCAACTATGTGCTTGTTTGAGTGAATTCGTGTTTATTTTTAGATTTACAAAATAAAATAATACAAATTTTTAAGGAAGAAATTATATATTAATGTTTCAAAACCTGAACGCATGTGCTGCTTCCCAGTGGAGTGGCATGTAGAGTAAACAAAGCTTGTTTAAAGTGTAACAACTAATAATTGTTCTCATCACTCAGTTTAACACTCAAAGGCCAGGTATAAACGGAAATACATTTCCATGTGAGGTGTGTAAAGCAGATTTTATGTAAGATTGTTCAAATGAGAGAATGAGTGGGTGAGAGCATATCACACGTGCAAAGGTGTGATTTGCTACAATGCGTCATGCGTGAATTAGAGCAGCGCACTTCAGACGCGATGTACTCCTTGTGGTTTTAAATGATGTCGTTTTGGCGGCCTGCGGCTGGCACGCGCTTCGCACCCACAGCCGATAGCGCCAGACGCGAGCAAGCAGTGGCCTATAGACGCATTTGCTCACGCTGCTATAAATTCGTGTTACAAGTTGCATTCTCTTTTATATGTTACTATAAAATAAAACATCCATAAAAAATATTCTTTAAACATTAGTATGAATGAACTAATCCTAAATATTTACTTTCTTCAAGTATGTCCTTAAATTATGTTCCAAAAATATTTCTGTCATTCTACGAACTATTAGTAAACTTGTAAACAGTTTTTCATCATTTCAAAAATTGTTTTTGCGAACAGCACAAGGCTAAGATAAAAGTGCCGCTTCAATTTTTTTTTTTAATTATAACTAATGTATAATATTAATAACAATTTATTTAATGGCAAACAAAAAAACTGTCTCGTCTGCGATATTTTATGTTATTTCAAACGCGTCAGTCGCTCTGTAGGCAAACATCTATATTCACATGAGCCGCACGCGTCTGACGCACGAGGCTCTAATTCGCGTCTGACGCGTTGTAGCAAATCCCACCTTTCTTACAAGCTCTGCTTACCCTGGAAACTAGTGATAGGCACAATCGAGTAATTCTAAGAATCGAGTAATTACTCGATTCTCTTTAAAAAGAATCGAGTAATCGAGTAAAATTACTCGAGTAATTTTTAGCAAATCATCTACTCAAATTGTCCCATGGCAATCGGTTGGACAACATTACTCGGGAGTCTTGCAATGGAATTCGATACTAATAACAAGTTCATAATCTCTTCCTGTAGAAGGCACTCGATACTGACCTCCACCCCCTTATTTTCATGTTTCACTTTACATCTACAGTCAATATGAAAGTATGCGTTTTAAGAAATGTCTCACAAATAAAAATTGTTTTGTACTCTTTTTAATAAAATAAACTTTTCTTTAAACGTTCATGTTAAAGAAATTCATAATAATTGTACCTTTTTAAAAGTGAAAACAATTTTTTTTTTTTGTATTTTACTCTAATTAGTTTCAATTTATAAATAATCATATTCTACTAAGGAGAAATTAAAATAATTAAGAAAGACAATATCTAGTTTCGTCAATGCGATTGTGAAAATAAGACTGCCGAGGTGCTGAGTAAAAAGAATCGAGTAACTTTCATCGAGTACTTTTGAAAAGAATCGGAAATGTTATACGCTTAGCTAGTAGCATGCTTTTCGATTGTGTACTTTACATCTGCGAGTAATTTGTATTGAGAATGCATGTGCAACGTTTAAACCATAAAGGGTCATTTTTGCGTGGCAGCGGAAACTGTTGATGAAAAATGAGCTCTAAGGGAATATACCTTTTAAATGGAAATAGCGTGGTAAACAGTCTAGCCAATAAGGTCGATTCTTACTTATCTGGTAAGAAAAGAGAAAATAAAAGAATAACACGGTCCGAGTAAAGTTACTCGAGTAATCCCGGAAGAATCGAGTACTCCCGATTACACAACACAATCGAGTTACTCGATTATTTTTACTCGATTGTGCCCATCACTACTGGAAACCCTCCATGACATGACACGACACTAAGGGCGGTATGCAATAACGTATAGTGAATGCTTAGTAGACCGATAGTGTGGTCCCTAGCACACCATCGCTCCAACTTTTAACTTATGATGACGCAATCAAACCCACGCTGGTGCCAACAAGTTATCCACTTAGTAAAGTTCTTGCATACGGCCCTAGGTGTAGCTTATGGTATTATTTTCATAAAGGTGATGCCTAGATACTTCTGGCATATTATAGTATTTTACCTTAATTAAACCGATGTCATTATCGATGTCGACACTCAAATCAAACTTTGGATGAGATACGAACTCTGCAACTTCGTGTAAGGTACCGTTTTTTCCCTGCTGTAAGCTTCCAGCCCTCACTTTGATATTCTCAGGATTAGAACTGTGTAAAACATTAGAAAATTTGTACTTAGCAATTAACAAAATCTCCCAAAACACTATTATTACTTTTGTTCTAAAAACAATCAAAACACTTTTTTTTACGCGAAATTAACTAATTCAAATACATTATAAAATAATGAAAGGGGGTGTTTTTTTGTAAATAAATAGGCACTGTGTCTAGTTAATTTAATGTTGTATTGCTTAGTAAACAAATAGATTTTTCTATACGTTATTTCAATTTACAGCCTAAGATTTTAATAGACTTCAAATTAATTCCCATAGATTCCAAAGTAAATTCTAGATCCATTGCTGCTTAATCTTAATTTACACTTTTTAAACTCCGCTAAACTTACTTTGACTAAACACTTTTGTTTGTAAGTTTAACTTAAGTTTTGTTAAATATAATACTAGACAAATCTCACGCAATAAGATTAGGACATAGGCATAAATTTACTTTCAACTTGTTGAATATAGTAATAAAGAGTTTATTGAAAACTGCATGTTTAAATTTAATATGATACATATATATTTATCTTATTTGAGATGGCTGGTTTTGAGATTTGATTGGTTCTCCTGTGCCGAAGATCTCAGGCAGAGCGAACAAAGTAGAGATAAATTAAATTTCAGTAGAACAACTCGCGCCGATGAGGCGGAAATCTCGTGATTGGATTAGAGCTCATCACGTGAACACGTTTCAATTCTGCTCTTGTTTTTCGGTAAACGTGGGGATTACACAGTTGGTGTTTTCTTTACTGGTTTACTGGTGACAGGAAGTTCAATACTAAAATCCAAGACGGGTTAACTAAGTTGAGTTTCCCCTTGAATGATTACACACTATACCTCCACGCAATTTCAGGTACACTTCTTCTAAATCCAACCTTTCTCACTCCCAACTGATTAGCGTAACTATCGTATATTTGCATAACCTGAACAGGTAGAAAGACTCGGTGATAAAACAAACAATCATTGGTGGACATGAGGACTTACCGTCACGCTTATTTAGATTGGTTTGTCAGTGATGGGAAATCCAGGATTTGAATTCTGGCCAGGTGTTGGCCTACTGGAAATACTATTTTTTTTAAATCTGACTCCATGCAAATAAGAATACATTTCATCACAATTCTTCCAACCCAGCATGTGCAATAAAACATGTAGAGACTGGACGGGTAGTAAGACACATTAAAACAAACTTTATAAAACTAGGATCTGAACGCTTGTAAGTCGTCAAGGGGTCACGGTGGTCTCTGAGCGAGATATCGGGTTCAAACCCAGCTGCAAGTTGGAAGGAAACCACTGCCCCCAATTGGATAACACTAAACTATTGTCCCGGTTGACCGTCATACGTTAATGCTGTGGTTGATCAAACTTACAGAACAAGATCATGATAGTTCGGGACTATATTAATAATAGAGAAAAGTTGTAGATTTGATTCTTCACTAGGAATCTATCACAGCGTTAGCTTTTAAAAAACTCACGTGTAATTTATTAAAGTGTCAACAAATGAACCTCATGAAGTTCTAAATAAACCAAACGTAAATCTACTCAGAATTTCAAACATGTTAGAACTAATAAAATATTGAATTATATAACGTTTTATTTTTCCATAATAAATTCTAATAAATCAGTAAAATATTTATAGTTGGGTCGAAATTAATCGACTATTTTACGAATCCAAATCTCCAGTTTGCCTTAGAATTGAATCTTGATTTATTAGAATCCGAATCTTAGAATAATTATGAGCATAATAGGAAATATAAATATAATAGAATAATATATTATTAGCACCGCGTCTTACCACCCGTTCGGGTTATACGCACTTACGCTAATGTGCAATGGTAGGGTGATTGTGAGTTGAAATGGAGGACCTACAGTTTAACGTGGAATCCGAACCATGGTGGAGGCTTGGCATTCCTCACATTCACAAGTTGTGATTAATACACGTTTTGTCAGAGGTGAAGGAAGGGTTTGGCATTCAGATAAATCTGTGCCGGGACCGGGGATTGAACCCCGGACCTCCAGCACAGAAGTCTGACACCTTACCCCTAGACCACCAGGTCACCAGTAACTAGTTATTAATATCAACATTCTTTCTTATAATAAAATCACTATAACTTTCATACATTCAGTTAAGTGTTAAAATATTGGTCTGGGCCTGGTTGTTAAGTTCATCCTATAATAATTTAGCCAGTATTAGAGCTTTTAAAACAAATTTCCCTTGGTAAATTGAGAAAAAATCTTTTAAGGATTTAAGTTTCGAATACAAAATTTTCTTGAATCTTTGACTTTCGAATATCCTTAAGGATTTGAGGTCCCAACTCTAATTTATTCCCTTTGAGCTCCTTTCAAAAAGAGTAAATTTACCCCATGTGCATTTCTTTTAGTGTTAAAGTCCTTAGTATATAATCTACCTACATTTAACATATAATAAAAACTTTATAGTTCGAGAACCCTTACAATTCGAGAAAAGGATGCGCCCGGCACACATCAATCTAGATTGCTTCGATCTGAATTCTAATGAACACTCGGAGGGAAAATAGGGGGAAAACTCGACATTTACTGTGAGTCAAGTTCCTGGATGGAAAATTATATTGGAAACCAAAATTCAAGAAAAAAATTGACATATTAAAATACTTAAAAACAAGTTATTAAATAGTCCAACACCTTAGCTCAGTCGGTAGCATGTCTAATATATACGGATTCCGAGACCGATTCGTGACATGACTGAAATTAATGTGATCGTTGTTCTCAATGTAGCTTTCCATCTTTCACATTGATGAATTTACTGCTGGGGTCTGGTTATTTTGTCTGTAATAAGGTTTAAATTAGTTTATAAGTAATGTGCTGACTTAATAAGTCGGTTTAGAAAGATGTACGTTAAATACCCCAAATAAAAAACGATATAAAAATTTCTCGGCTATCCTATAATACTAGTTTTCGATTGTGTGTGTGAATGGTGTGCCTTGTCCCGGTCAACTCAATCTTTCTAGAATGTACACTTTGTACAGTATTATTATCTACGTCCTACTTACAAGAATATGCAGTGTCCAGCAGTTAGGACCCAGTAGTCTCCGATTGCTGAGGATCCGCAAAAGAGTTCACCATTGTGCTCCAACGCTAACTGAAAAAAAAACCATTCTATTGTAATAAAGCACAGAGGCACAGAAACTACAATCTGTTACCAAAATGCCGGTAAACATGTTTAAGAACTTTCACCAAATTTGAAAGAAAACAAATTAAATTAATTTTCAACAAATTATATAAAGGTGCGTATACATTAGACGAGTCGAGCCTGTAAAGTAACATGTAATGTAATACTCGTCAGTTTGGAGGTGGAACAAGCACCGATCAAGTGACGTAATAATGATCTCAGTTCAATTCAGTATTTACGTGGGTACACTATATTTCAATTATTTAATTAGCTATCTTAACTCTTATAAATGTCAGATGACGAAGAAATTTTAGCCTTTATTTTGTGCAGTGGTGCTACGCTAATATGGCCAAACCATTTTTTTTAAGC
This sequence comes from Timema bartmani, assembly GCA_902151455.1. NCBI lineage: Eukaryota > Metazoa > Arthropoda > Insecta > Phasmatodea > Timematidae > Timema > Timema bartmani. Next base: position 67,528 of record CABFWB010001650.1, read on the forward strand.
CCCGGTGATGGTGGCGTATAATTTAATAAAAAACGGGAGGGTTCGGAACTACTGCGAGATTTCAAGTTCCAGCACATTAGTACAAAAACTTTACCACGATGTCTCCAACAGACTTTGAGAATTTTTTGGATAAAATGGGACCAAAAATACTTATTATTTTTCGTTTGCAAACATCTTCTGCTTGTCCTGCTAATGTGGTGATATCCTTCCAGGCATCTTCCTTCAGATTCTTTTTATAGTAGTTTTTATCCTTGCCTCCTTGGGGTCCCATAAAACACTGTGTCTGTTTACAAGATTCTATCAATTGAAATACAGATTCCTCAGACCAGTTCTCCATGCTTGCGAGCACGCAACAAACATTTCCCAAAGTAGACTCACGAATCCCTTTGTGTTCGTTGGAGAAACCGACAGCCGGCGGATCGCTGCGAATGGTCCGTAGCGTGCTCGTAGCTTGCTCACAGCGCGCTCGCAGGTCCATCCCAATTAGGTGAATCTGTCACATTACATGTTACATTACAGGCCCGTCCCAATTAGGTGAATCTGTCACATTACATGTTACATTACAGGCTCGGTTCGCCTAATGTATACGGGGCATAAAGAAATTTTTAGAACACAAAACAGATTACATTATTTTAACGTTAGTTGTAATATTCGTTATTACTATCAATCAACAAATGTGGGCACTGATGAAATCAAAAGTTCTATAAGCTCAGATTTATTATAGTAGCAACGACTCCCAAAATACAATTTATCAACTAGAAGATTTAACCTATAAAATGAATAGGTTTGTAATAACATCTAAAAGTATTGAGTTCTTAGCTGTATATTACCTAATAAAACATGAATTAATAATATTTAATCTTGTGAGAAAAGACAACACAGGCCCTCGAATTAAACCCTGGACTCGTGGAGAGTGACCTTGGCTTTGAGACGAGCCAATATGGCTCTACAGTGGAGTATTTACATGCAAAGACAAAGCTATTGTGTTTGAATCCCATATCCAGGTTAACATTGCTTAGCCTATTCTAGTATAGGACCGGTTTTGGTGACGTATCAATTGATGATACGGTTTATCAAGTTAATAAAGTGAAAATTCCAAACCAGGGGTAGTTAAATGCAGATAAATACTTTTTGTGTCACTTTTAACAAAACTGCAACTACTCACTGGCTCACATCGGCAGACAAACGGAAAAAAAGCATCAGCCATGCTTGGTCTGGTTTACAAGTGACGGGGTGGTCTAGAATTGAATCCCGATAGGGTGTACTGAGATGTTCTTTCACAGATGTTTTCTATCTTTCTCTCCACTCAACTGTGAGTACATTTCCTTTAAATTCCACCCAATTCACACCAATTAGTGTAAAATATGCGTATAACCCGGACAGAAGCTAAGACACGACAAACATAAATGCATGTGATTGCTGATACTTGATGTGCTTTAGACAAAGTACGAACCATAACAATTGCTGTTCATTGTTTCTAGCCATTACATAATGACAGGATTATATATCAAATGAAATATCGTGTATAACGACCTAACGATCTCAAGACACATATTATTACGTTCAGTAAATCTTCAACCAATACGTTGGATGCGTGGTCTAACGCGCTATTCCTGCGGTAAAATCGACTGCCGATGACGGGGAGATGGAGGTTCGAATCTCAGTAAGGTGCATTTCCCCAAATGCTTTTCCACGCTCCCTCCACGCAAATGCGGGTATACTTCCTCTAAATATAATCTTCCTCATCTCTAAAACCATCAGCGTAACTAGTACGTAATAGTATATCCCAAACGGGTAGTGAAACGTGGTGCTAAAAAAAAGTATATCTTCAATTTGGTGAGCTGGTGGTCTAGGGTGCAAGGTGTCGGACTTCTGTGCTGGGGATCCGGGGCTTAATCTTTGGTCCCGGCACAGATTTATCTGATTGCCAAACCCTTCCTTCACCTCTAACAAGACGTGTATTAATCACATCTTGTGAATATGTGGAATGCCAGGCCTCCACCGTGGTTCGGATTCCACGTTAAACTGTAGGTCCTCCATTTCATCTCACAATCACCCTACCATTACACATTAGCGTAAGTGCGTATAACCCGAACGGGTAGTAAGACTAGGTGCTAATAATAATAATAATAATAATAATAATAATAATAATAATAATAATAATAATAATAATAACAATAACAATAATAATAACAATAATAATAATAACTTAAATTTATTAGGGGTGCATAGCATATGTTTAAAATTGTTTAAGATTTGTTAAATTTATACATCAGTGTGCAAGATGAAATAAACGATTAATTTAAAAGGAATTTTGAAACAATGTATTCGTTTGAATACTTAAATTACTTGAATTCACACTAAGCCCTAAGCAACAAAGGAAGTGTTATTGAAGGTACGTCAGCAAATAAAATAAAATTAATGTTGATACTCTAAAAGGGTGATCTGGTGGTCTAGGGGTAAGGTGTCAGACCTCTGTGCTGAGGGTCTGGGGTTCAATCCTCGGTCCCAGCACAGATTTATCTGATTGCCAAACCTTTCCTTCACCTCTGACAAGATGTGTATTAATCACAACCTGTGAATGTGAGGAATGCCAAACATGCTCCACCGTGGCTCGGATTCCCCGTTAAACTGTAGGTCTTCCATTTCATTTCACAATCACCCTACCATTGCACATTAGCGTAAGTGCGTATAATCCGAACGGGTAGTACGCGGTGCTAATAATAATATTGATACTCTGAAAATACGCAAGCCTCAAAGTTAAACTTAATATACTAGAACAAATGCAATACAATGTACAATTTGACTCACCACAAAAGGAAACTCCCCATATTTGGCGACATCCCCTCCAATTATTTTCAACCAACTTGAGTGATCAACATGTTTCCAGTTTCCACCATCACCAACCTTCCACTTATCTAAATCTTGAGCTTCTACGTGTTTCTTATTGTGGTTGTCCTTTAATTTCCATCTCTTTTGTCCCGGATGATTAAAGTGTTTTCCATAAACTGAAACATAAATGGATAAAAAAAAGCTAGTATACAAAGCTTGTTATAGCTATGCATACATGCTTTAGTTTAAATGATCGTTAAAAAATATATGCCAGGTCTGCGTATCACCAAATCCAATGGACAAAGATATATGCCACCAGAACTACAGGTAGAAAGAGGGTAGTCCCGGTGGACAAAGTGATATGTCACCAGAACTACAGGTAGAAAGAGGGTAGTCCCGGTGGACAAAGTGATATGCCACCAGAACTACAGGTAGAAAGAGGGTAGTCCCGGTGGACAAAGTGATATGTCACCAGAACTACAGGTAGACAGAGGGTAGTCCCGGTGGACAAAGTGATATG
>CABFWB010001650.1:81035-96097 GCA_902151455.1 Timema bartmani
TGTTTAATAAGTTGTATAGTAGCGCCTAACTCAATTTCAAGGTCTTTGTTTGTTGGTCAGTTGGCCTTACTGTGTATGATACCTTTTAGTGTTTATTTCTAACATGGATTTTTATTATAACTTTGATGTATAATTTTTGGGTCATTCAAAGCCTGTACTTTATGTGAACGAGACCTCTTGAATTTTCTGATTATGTACTGAAACTTATTTTTGTATGTGATAATAAAACATGGCGCAGTCGGTAGTGTCTGCAGTGAGTTATCTGTGATTCAAATTTGTGGATACGACTATCTCGTCCTGTAAATAAGCAGTTATCAATATGGAGTTTAATAAACCAAAGTCGCTTAATCTTTCCGGAGATTTGGTGAAGAATTTCAATGAATTCTAGGAAGAAGTTCTAGAATATTTTGAGGCGACAGACTGGAACAAAATCTGCGGGCGTGCAAATAGCCAGGCTAAAAAACCTATTAGGACGAGATGCTGTCCGACTCTATAAAATCTTAAATACCATCAAACCTGAAGAAAAAACAGTAAATGATATATTGTCTGTTCTTAAATCTCACTGTATTCCGAAGAAGAATGAAACAATCCTTGTGTTCAATTTTTTTAACAGGAAACAATGTCTCGGTGAACCGTTTAAAAACTTCTATGCAGAACTCAGAGCTCTTGCCACGCCTTGTGAATTTGGTGACCAGGAAGATAAGTTGCTACGTGCACAAATAATATTGGGCGTGAACTCACAGTCAATAAAACAACACCTTCTTAGGGAGAATACTACCCTAAACAAAGTTGAGGAATATTGCAAATCAATGGAGCTAGCAGACAAAAACTTGAAAACCATTGAAGATGGAGGGTGATCCTCGCAAAGTGATATATTTAAAGTTAGCAGAAAAACAACTACCCCACAACCCTCCCAAGTGCAGAATTGGTGCCACCTTCAGAAAACAGGACATTCAAGATGTTGGAACAATCTACATCAAACTGAACCGTTACGTCCCGACCCCAAAGAAAATCTTGGTGTGTTAAGAAACAAGTTTAGTGAAAAGTTTGTTAGAAAAGCGTGTTATTGATGAGGGTATGACCATCCAAACCTGCCATGCCCAGCTATTAATAAGCGATGTAATCGATGCCGAGGTATGAACCATTTTGCCAGAAATTGTATTGCCACAAATTATTTTTCTAGTGGTCGTAGTGCTTTTGAACTAGGAGCTATGAACGCTGATAGTAATGTTGTTAACCAGACTTCAAATGTTCGTGAGTGTAATTATTTTTTTCAATTTCAAAATACTGATGGTTACTCTTTGCCCCCTGTTTCAGGTTATTCAGATATAGGTTCTCTTTCAATTATAAATTCTGTAAATACTAATCGTCATTGGTGCATATCATTGCTAATTAACTGCAAACCTGTACTTTTAAAATTAGATACAGGGGCAGAAGTTAACATCCTTCCTTTAAGCTCTTTGCAGTCCATTGGATCCGATTATAGTTCTAGGTTAAGTGCTCCTAAAACTCATATGGAAGCTTTTGGGGGTTTTGAGATTCCACCTGTTGGTGAAATTTGTATTCCTGTTGTCTATGAAAACAAAACACATAGCCTGGTGTTTACTATTGTCAATTCAGTTAAAGCCGTACCCTTACTTAGCCTTTCATCTTGTGTGAATCTCAATCTCATTACAAAAAAAATTTGTTGGGGTTCTTAATGCTCAAAGTAAACCTGATTTGCAAAACCTCTGAGATTCAAACTAGGATGTTTTTAATGGCCTCGGATGTTTTCCAGATGTTCTTGATTTAAATTTTTTTAAAAGGGTGCTAAAAGCAGCTCAGCCCGCAGAGTTCCCCTAAACATATTAAGTAAACTTAAGGTGCATTTAGATGATCTTGAACAGCGTGGCATTATTGAATGTTGTGAAGCTGGTGAATGGGTAAACAATCTAGTAATTGTAGAGAAACATAAAACAGGGGCCATAAAGCTGTGCATAGATCTTAAGGATCTTAGCGAAAATTTGGACAAAGAATATGTGTTGATTCCCACCCTCGAGGAGATTAGTTCTAAAATGGGCAATAAAAAATATGTTTTGTGTATTTGATTTAAAAGATGGGTTTTACCAGGTTAAATTGAGTAAAGAATCAGCTATTCTATGTACATTCAGCACCCCATTTGGATGTTATCGGTTTTTACGCGCCCCATTTGGACTAAGTGTGCTTCCTGAGTTCTTTTAAAAGATGACTCATAAATAATTTGGGAATATTGGGGGGTATGTGTATATTTTGATGATGTTTTGTGTGGAGCCGACACAATGGAATAGTTATGGAAAATAGTTAAACAGGTTATTCAAGCTGCTCGTGAAAACAACATAGTATTCAACCCGGAAGAAGTTCAATTTTTTGTGGATAAAGTTAAATTTTTAGGTTTGGAATTTAATAAGGATGGAATTCGTCCTGATAATACTAGGGTTCAGGCTATTTAGGAAATAGAAGTACTTGCTTAAAGGAAAAATTTGCGGTGTATTTTGGAAACAGTCAATTACCTAAGACCATTTGTGCCCCACCTGTCAGATATTTGCACCCCATTCTGTGAACTTCTGAAAAAAGATTCTGAGTGGTCTTGGAATTCCTCCCTCAGTAAGCATTTAGAGCTTTTGAAAAAGTATATAGCAAAGCATGCCTCGTTGACTCCTTTTGACCCCTCCAAACCCATCAACATACATGCTGACAGTAGTCAATATGCCCTTGGTGCCACTTTAATGCAAGATGGCAAGCCCATTTTATATGCTTCACGATCGCTTACCACCACTGAGCAAAATGATGCCCAGGTGGAAAAAGAGTTGCTTGTGGTCTCATTTGCATTCAAAAGGTTCCATAACTTCGTGTATGGTCACGAAGCTGTAACTGTTCATTCAGATCATCAGCCACTCACCTCCATCATTGTAAAGGCCATTGGTAAAATTACCAATAATCGCCTCCGTTGGCTTAGGCTGAAACTACTACCTTATTCATTCACACTCAAATATTTAGCAGGCAAATACATGCATATAGCGGATTTATTATCCCGAAATTGTAAAAATATTCCTTCATCTGTATATGAAAGTATGTACGACATAGTGCATATTATAGGGACAACCTCCGATGTTCAACCATCCTTACTTGCAAAGTACAAGGAAAATACAGTTGTGGACTCTGTTTTGAGCAAAGTCTTTGATTATTACATTATAGGTTGGCCTAAGTCATTGTCATCAGATTGCTCAGAGCTGAATCAGTATTTTTCCCTCAGAAAAGACATCCCAGTCCATGATCGGCTTCCTTACTATGATGAGCCTCTATTAGTTCTATTCAAACCAAGATGCTTCACCCTTGATATCCTTTATGCAACTCACCTCAGTTTTGAAAAAGTCAAGGCTCAAGCGTTTCTCAGCTTCTATTAACCAGGAATCAACTTTGATTTGAATTTTTTTATACTTGCGTGCCCAACCCGCAATCGATTTCAACGGTCTAAAATAAAGGACCCGCCGCGACCTCATGACATCCCTGATTTACCCTTTGTTAAAATTGCTGCTGATTTTGCCGATTATAATGGCGATAGCTATCTAGTTAATTCCACTGCTATAAGTAAGCTCAAACCAATCTTTGCGCGTTTTGGGATTCCCAAACAATTCATGTCTGACAACCAACCTTGTGACTCATATGAATTCAAAGTATTTGCCCAATCATGGAATTTTGAATTAGTAACATCCAGTCCTCACTATCACCGCAGCAATGGTTTGGCTGAGAAAGCAGTTGGAATTGTTAAATTGATGTTTAAAAAGGTGCAATATGATTGTGGAGACTTTACACTTTTCCTTCTGGATTATAGAAATAGCCCAGTGGCATGGCTCCCATATTCACCTGCTCAGCTTCTTCAAAGTTGCACCCTCAATACTAAACTGCCTGTACAGTATTGCCACATGAAGTCAGAAATAATTATTGATGATGCAGTGACTGCGAAAGTAGACCTCAACTTCTCAGTCTCCTAATTCAGAAACGAATACTATGCCTCTTGGAACTAGTCTGCCTAATATGGTTACAAGTTCTGGTAGAGTTGTCCACCCACCAAAACGTCTTGACATATGATTCTGTATTGAAAATAAAAGGCATGTTTAATAAGTTGTTTAGTAGTGCCTAACTCAACTGAAGGTTGAGTTTGTTGGTCTGTTGGTCTCACTGTGTACGATATTTTTAGTGTTTATTCTAACATGAATTGACCTTCATGTATAGTTCATTTTTCTTTATAGCTTGTACTTTATGTAAATGAGACGTCTGAAAGTTTGCTGATTATGTCTGAAAGTTAATTTGTATTTGATAATAAAACACTAACCATTGTTTACTATTAGTTAATAGCTAAGCATGAATGTTAACTAAGTATTATCTATGTAAATATAATATCAATTGAAATAAATATATTATATATTAATTGTGTAATTAATATTTGGGAAATAAAAAACCCATTTAGCTACTAATGTGAAGAATAAGAAAAAGCTAATCTGTAAAAACATTGGCCAGGCCAACTATAGCCTTTTTTACAGTCCACCCCAAACACCCTATACCTACCTTGAGCTAGTTCTATCCAGTCCATTCCATTACACCCTTTTCCTATCTTGAGCTAGTTCTATCCAGTTCATATCATTATACTCATCCCTATCTTGAGCTGGTTCTATTCAATCCATCTCATTACACCCTATCCCTATCTTGAGCTGGTTATATTCAATCCACCTCACCTATCCCTATTTTAAGCTAGTTCTATCCGTCCACCTCAATATACCCTATTTCTTTAAAGTCCATTCTAATGTTATCCTCCCATCTGCGTCTAGATCTTCCCAATTGTGTCTTCTCATTAGGTTTGCCAGTCAGTACCCTGAACAAGGTTATAGAATCTCCCATTCACACTGCATGTCTTGCCCACTGTAATCTACGAGATTTGATTATCCTAACAATGTCTTATGATGAATACAGGTTATTTAACTCATCATTATGTAACCTCCTCCACTCCCCAGTAGTTTTATCCTTTATTGGACCATATTTCTTACTTGACACCTTGTTTTGGAACTACATGGATTTACTTTCGTTATGTAAGGTAAGGGACCACATTTCACATTCATAGAAACCAACTGGTAAAATTGTTTTGTAAATTCTGAGTTTTACATTCCTTGTAAGCAGATGAGATGTCAACAAATTACTGACCGAATAATAGCATGAATTTCCCTGATGTATTATTGTCCTTATTTCCAAAATAATATCGTAACTATAGTAATGCATAAATAATATTCAAAAATACTCACAAGCCAAATTTGTAAGAGTTTCATGAATAAAAACGAACCTGCATCCGGGAAGAGGCAGAATAATATAAAAACCTAGTCTATTTTACCGGTGATGGGTAGGGCAGGTTTAAAATCCGTACCGGTTCTATAGATTGTGGTTGTACTAAGCAATATTTATAAACAAAATAGGGTTTAAAGAAAATCTATTCTTTTCAGACAAATACGAGTACATTTCCTCTGAATTCCACCGCCCACATCACTTCCCAATCAGTGTCATGCGTATATCCCGGGAGGGCAGAAAGATCCGGGGGAAGGGGGAAGTTGGGTGGGGTAGTAAGAAAAAAAAACTAGTGAAATTTTTTTTGTAAAAATCGATTGAATAAAATAATTTGTACATTTGTTTTTCAATAATTGTTCGAAAAAAATTCATCTACAGGAGATTTTAATTGAGAAAATAAGTAACCAAATGTTAGACACCAACTTTGTGGTAGCTTTGGTTTATTTGACTTCCACGCAATTAGTGGCAATAGTTGCGGTTGGTTACTAATGATTGCTTGTTATCTACTACTTTCTAATTATTACTTTGGGGGCAAGCCTTGTGCCAAATTATCTTTATCTACAAAAATAGAGTACACAGTTTAATAATGCCTTGTGATTTTTACCACAATCTTTGTGAAAGATAATAAAAGTCACGTGTCTGTATGGACATAGATATTTTAAATATGTGTGAAAATATATTGGAATTTGACTGTACGTTGATACTTGCATTAAATTACTTAAATATTTTAAACAAATGCCTTTAAACCCTATATATGTGTATATATGGAAACATATATTAGAATAAGCCCACTTCTATAGCCGAATGATCTATAAGGCTTCACTTTCGCAATCGAATGAACTGCCGGTGACCCAGAGATCCAGGTTTGAATCCCCGTCGGGTGTAATAAGAAAGTTTTTTTCAAAAAAAACTCTCCTCTCTTTCTTTACACAAATGTTGGTACATTTTCTTTAAATTCAACTTTCCTCATTTCTATCAGATTGGCCTATTTAGAATATATGGGTAAAAACCGGAAGTAGCCAGACTAAGTAATATTTATAGTATTTTATATACATACTAATTGATATACATTTATATCTATATTTCATATATTATACGTATATATCTAACAGATATAATAAAAATTAAATTACTTATTGACAAACAATAATAATTCTCACATAGTTTAAAGACGGTACACTCAAACACAAATATAATCTTATTTTAATGTGGTAGGTCTATTTATAATATAGATATAATACATATATACTTATATATAGATACATATTTATATACACATTACCTACGTATATATAGGTATACATAGTTATATATGTATTTATATATATGTATATATATACATTACAATATTATTATGTTTGTGTTTGAGTGTACCTTCTTTAAACCTTGCGAGCATTCTTATCGCCTGTATATCAAGTGACAGTAATAGTGTAGAATATATTTGTTGAGTGCCTAGCGCGTGTGACCCACTGACACAATTAGTCACCAAGTGACCTCGAGCCCTGGTGGCTTTTGTAGGGTATTTTTCTACCACGTATTTCTACTAATCACAGCCATCAACGTTTTAATTACACTAATGAAGTAGGGATGAGGAAGGTAGAAGTAAGTAGTCCTATGAAGTACCAGTATTTGTGTTGATGGGGAGCAGGAGACCATTCTAGAAGACATTCTCAAAACACCCGCTCCAGATTCGAGCCCTGACCTCTCTTAACTTGCAAACCAAATAGTGTGAACTTGATGTTTAGTCCGGGTGACCATAAATGCGGATATCTTGAATGACGATTGGATTGTTTTAATAAGTAGAACTTACTGGAGATCCAGAGGTCCCGAGTTCAATTCCTGGCGCCTCCAAAAAGCTATATGTTAAGCAGTGGGTCTTAAACAAGCTCAAACTCAGCCTTATGAGGACAAATGATGAGTTACTCAAACAAAGAAGTAGCAGCTCTGGTTTATAAAACTGAGATACACGGCTGGAGGGCTCGTTGTGCTGCAGTTTAACAGTTAACGGTGGCGGCCGCTTGGTTGGTATATCTCGCTTACGGGCTTACATCATGGAGTTTTTGTATTTTTTTTATAACGCCGAGGCTATTAACGACTGATTTTAAGGCCTAAGGAATTGGAAGGATGAATTAGAATAAATTCACCCGAATTAGCGTTGACACGAAATAATAAAACCACAGATATATATAAAATGTTAGGTCAATCCCTTGGTGTACATGAGCGGGATTCCAACCACAACTTCCACGTCACCTTTATTACAGTAGTTGTTGGGACCTTGACGTCTTATACCCTGTGACCATCTGTGTGGACGTGATTGCCAGTAGGTTTTATGAACTAGAGTAAGAGTTTTTAATATGTGCAACATTATTAAAACACTTTTCAACAAACTTGCTCAATAATTATATACAAAATATTATGGTTATACAGATGGACATTTTTATTTTTCATCGGTGTCCAATAATCTTACCCCTCAAAAAAGTATCAAATTTAACCAGCTCAAAATTAATATAAACTAAATCATTCATTTGGAATAGTCAGTAGTTTATCGCGTGTATGTTGGGTGATGAAATTTAAAAAATAAAATGTTTTCGTGTGATTTTAAGACGTGATGAATCCGTTAGTTTATTTTTAAATCAGACAAAAGCATTTTCTTACAGACATAAAACTAGGCTAGCATAGCGTGAGTTTATAATTTTATGTCCATTTGGATAATAGATTATTAGTTTTTACAAAAAAAAATGTATTGTAACTATTTTGCTTAGAGTTACAAAATGTTTGGAAGATGTATGTCGGAGCCAGTGAAGCCACACGTAAATAAAATGTGTTGCAGCATCAGTGTCATTATTCATTTTATTCGTTACATAAGATAACTTTTCATTGTAAAAAGTTTTTTCCCTCTTCATCACGTAATACTACCCGTCCAGGTTGAGCAAATTTAGCTAAACTCATAGGGTATGGATGAATAAGGAGATATTCAGAGGAAATGTGACCACATTTATTTGAAGGATTAGGAAACCATTTAGGAAAAAAAAAATCACTCTCAACATTTTCGACCAGGATTCGAATGCTGAACCTTCCGTCATCTTAAAACAGAACTAGAGTAGCATCCCGGCACAGACTTATCTGATTGCCAAACCCTTCCTTCACCTCTAACAAAGACATGTATTAATCACAACTTGTGAATGTTAGGAATGCCAGCCCTCCACCGTGGTTCGGATTCCACGTATAACTGTAGGTCCTCCATTTTCATCTCACAATCCCACTACCATTACACATTAGCCTAAGTGCGTATAGCCCGAACGGTTAGTAAGAGGCGGTGCTAATAATAATAATAATAATAATAATAATAATCATAATAATAATCATAATAATAATAATAGGATAGCATGGCATTTAGTAAACGTGTCCACTGATAAGGGTGCAAAGTTCTCACTAATATTCCAAGACCCGAATTGGTGAGAACGAGGACCAAACATCACGCTCGTCTATTCGTGATTCCTTGTAATGGAGAGGTAAGGCTTTCAGTCCCAGCACGCTTTCTAGAGTGTGGTTTTCCTTAAATAGTTTTTCACTCTCTTTATACGTAAATGCGGGCACATTTCTTCTAAGATAGTTCTTCTTCCTCACTATCCCATTAGTGTAAAATATGTGGATAGTCCGGATGGGTAGTAAGATGCGGGACTAAAGAGATAAAAGCCACTCCCGATTTGTTAGAAATTAAATAGTAATTTCACCGCTGTACTCATCCACACAGTTGCACTCGTGGAATCGGAGCTAGGCAGCAAGGAAAGGTCAGATTTAGTGTAAATACACACACATTATCTTGGAGAGAGAGAGAGTGAGCATTTAGGGGGTAACACCGGTAAACCAGATAAAACAAAACTATCACTTTTGTCCGGAAAAACTACATTTTTGTGTTGATACGTACAACCCGATGATTTGGTCAGAGTTAAGGAGGGGAGTCAAAAAAAAATGCACCATAACTCCACTGGGTAAGGAGTGGAAACAGACTTTCTTAACACCTGCTTCGGTGTCCGCATGGTCTAAGGCGCCACTGGCCACCCATGGCTGGGGGAATAGTTTGGGGTGGTTTGTGCTCTGGTTAGTCAACCCGTTCTTCCAGCTACCCTCTCTACAGTTACATTTGGTATATATTATTAATATCTATAAAATAACACTAATTAAATAGTAAAATATTATTAGTTCTGATCGCAAAAAAGATCTAAAAGCATCTTTCTGCGAAAAAAATAAAGTAGACTAGATTGGTTTGTTCGTTTATTGTAGTGTATAGTGTTAGCTTGGAAAACAAAATTTAATATTAGGAATAATTACAAGAGCTTAATCCACACAGTAAATAAGTAGGTCCTAACATTAGCCCACAATACACACTAAACTATCAAAACTAAAAGCATTAACACACTATAGTGTTTATAACATTCACTAATCCTCAGGTAGTCTGTTATAAAACTGCCGTGGCTTATATTTCCGAAAAACTACAAGTGGTTATGGGTGGCTGCTAGCCTAACCACCCCACTCTCCTCTTCACTTAACCAAAGACTAACCACTACAAAAGTTATTCCCACACTCACTAATACCTCCTATTTCTTTTGTTAATACGTTTTAAAATGTAGGTCTACTTTTAATATTACAATGGTGGAAACAAGCGATAAACTCGTATTTTCTTGTTTTGTTTAAACCGTAATAAGGCAATTTTTTAAAATCAAACTTCGTTAGGTTTTGAACCCCAAAACACCGCCCCCCCATCCCCCTGGCCCCCAACTCCCACACCCTACCATCACTACCGGCTATAGCCTTGAATGTTAAGTTCTGCTTAATTTCTAAGTAATTTTTTTACATAAATACAAAGCTTTTCTTATCTTAAATGTTTTGATTTAAAAGTTGTGACTAGTTAAGAAATGTACGTGCATAACAATATTATGGATTACTTTGGACCAAGGATGGCAAATCTATGGCACGCCATTATGAAATAACTAAATATCAAACAAAATTTTTCCCAGCGTGGTTAGATTTTTTTAAAGTCAATAATATTTTGAGAGCTATGTCAATCACGTGTCACAATGAACTTAGTGAACTCACTCTTTAGAAATCGTCTTGTCTCGTACTTAAGTGCATCTTGTGTTCTGTTGAAGACAACAAATTAGGAAAAACCAAGCAAAAATACCTTGGCTAACAACATACAACGTATTTCAAACTAAAATGGAAAAAAAAATATAAGTTTTTGATTTTAACATAATATATATATCAATTTCGCCATGTGAATAAAGGCAGCATTAATTATAATACATTAGGCTAGGCTAGGTTAGGTTAGGTTAGGTGTCAAATATTCAGGTACGCCACTGCTCAAACCAGTATTAAAATATAGGCCTATCTAAATATTCAAAGGCTTTTGACATAACAATATGCTAATTAATTGGCTTTCTTTTTAAGATAGGTTTAAAAAAATACTGGTGTTGATGCGGTGAAGGCGTTGGTAAATAACTAAGTGTGATAGGTTGAATAAAGTAGCACTAGTATCCTTGAACATGAATTTTCTAGTCAACATTGAGCTTATTAGACCAATTTCTAAGTCTTTAAGACCTAAGAAGTTGAAATTTGGCCTAACCTAACGGAGCAGGATTTTCAAATGTATTTCCATTTATTTATTTTCTGATTGAAATTTTTTAAAGCCTTTCACGAAATAAAATAAAAGGACGGAGTTTTGGGTTTGCATTTCTCAGATTAGTACTAAATATATAGGTTACATTCCACTGTTTTGAGTTTTGTTAATTAGTTTTTCAATTAGTTTTGTTTGCCTGTCGCTGAAAGGCTAAGTTAATAGTATTAAATAGATAGCTACAAACTAGTTTCAATTAATGATAAAATACCCGTCTTCCTTGAACTAAATAATAAGTGCATGTAATGGGCTAAGAGCTTTGTAACTCCCCAGACGAGAATGTATTAGAAACACAAGTTATATCAAATAGAAACTGACTCACAATGAAGTGGCTTACATATTTCATGTTGGCTGTTTTTACTCAATCAGGTATGTTATTAATGACTTAATTTTATTACATTTAACATTTAAAGTTTTATACCAACACACGATCTAAAAAAAAGTCATATCACCCTTACACGCTATCTATATTTTTATATTTACGAGTTTAGGGGTGAGTAAATCACAACTTAAAGAGTGCCCTCACTTATGTGGAGGGAGAGTGTAAAATAATTTGCAAAAAATAGCTCGGTTTATCCAGCTGAGATTCAAACCCTGACCTCTTCTTTACCGAAAAATCATATAAAGGGAGCCTTATACATTTTTCCGTGGACTCACTGGTGCTTGTAAATCAGGTAACCCAAAGATAAAACACCAATAATTAATATTCATACATTATTGATAAAGCTAAAACTGATTTATCCTATAAACATTTTATGATTACAAAATTGTAATAGATTTACAAGGTTCTTAGGTATAAGCGAATTTAATATATAATCATTAACAAAGTCAATTAAACTCCATACCGTCCGTGTATCACCTAATTAAAGGAACAAACATCTCAGTCATGAATTTCTGTGTCTGTTGGTATTCGAACGAAGGATCTTACACTGTTAGGTAGAAGTTTATCTAATATATCGAACTGAGTCGTATAACCAGCCCATGTATCTAATATTAAATAATTCTGGATCCAGCTAGCATCAAAGAGTCCCCTGCTCATTAAATTAACTTCCCACTCCCCCAATCACGGATATGATTAACTGATTGTTTAACTAATTCCTTGCGGGTACTGATACGACTCCCCCTTCTCTTCCTGTTCACTTATATCCAAGAATTTAATTTAATTTTAACTAGGGGCCGGAATTTTATGACCTAAAAATTATTGAATGCTACCTAAAAATGACCTAATAATAATTCTAAAAACTACTTAAAAATATTTTTTTAAGTATTACCTTAAAATCTAAACAAAACGTAATGAGTGCACACAACTAAATCAAACACGCACTTTACAGATGGAAGCTAAAATTGTGCATGCAATGAAAATTCTTTTAGAATTTAAATTTATCATTATCCACTTCAGTGTCTGCATGGTCTAGGGCGATACTCTTGTAATGGACTGGACTGCTGAATGCAGGGAACTCGGAGTTTCAATCCCAGTCGGGTGTACTGAGGGTGGTTTTTCCTTAATGGTTTACCCACTCTACCTCCACACAAATGTGGGTACACTTCCTCTAAATTCAACCTTTCCCATCCCAACGCATTAGCATAATTATTTCATAAGTATATAGCCCGAATGGTTAGTAAGACACGGTGTTAAAAAAATCTTTACCATTATGCTACTATAACAGAAATAACATCTACTCCCTCCCAGCACAACCCTCTCCAGGGTTACCTCTCCAGGGACCCCAACCACAAGACTAGTTGCATTGTCACTAATGTGTATTTTACAACCTGACAAACAAAGAGAATATAAAGATCACTACCTTCATTATATTCTCATCCCAAAAACTCTCTGTTGAAATCATTTATGTTCGAGTATTAATGCATTCATTAAATATCGATAATATTTAAAAATATAGGCCTACTTACTAAACGTAAATGCCTAGAAAATACTTAAAAATTATGCAAACTAAGAAAATATTCCCTAAAAATCCTCAATGAAAAAAAATTACCTAAAAATGTGTCCACAATTAGGGGATCATGAATATGATGTATCTCTACACATGAGGATTGTCTGGGATTTACCAAAGAAAAGACTACATGCCATCAAAATCCGAGCATATATTATAATAAACAGCTCCCCCCCCTTAAGAATTAGATTAAATAAATTTGTTGTAAAAATGTTTTAGTAAGATAAAGAAAATAGTGTTGCCACTGTAAAATAATAGAAGAAAATAAAATGCAATCATGAGTGTTTTTATTCGTACACTCAGTGACGTCGGTGAAGCCGTCCCCTGATGACTTTTTGCGGACTGTAAATGAAGATGGTGTTTCTGCAGATGAAGACGTTTCCTCCTTGGCCAATTTGGTTGAAGAAACCGACGAGTCATCTGTTGACCTGGAAAAGGTCACCTTTATTTTGTATGACAGGTAAGGAAAGATTAAAGGATGAAAATATCGTATGGATATTATTAGAGACTCTAGATTGGCCTAAAGTCGATCTATAAATTCAAAGGTACGGCCAATAAGAAATGTACGAATAGAACCACAAGTCAAAATGAAAAAGAATTATTGTGCTTAGTACAAGTAATATTATTGAAAACACGAGGCTTCGAAAGCTATATATTGTGGGGATATCTTGTCTTAAATAAGATTGGACATATTAACGTATTTATCTATTAAGCATCTTTGATCAGTAAAGGAGGTTCGAAAGAAATAAAGCTGAAGGAAATGTTTCACTTTTGGTTTTTAAATGATCAAATCCATTCAATATTATTATTGATGTCGTGGGCTAAGAAAAATATTATTACCACGTTTCACATATTGTCCAGTCTATACGCATATATGATAATTATTCTAATAGGGTAGCGATGAGGAAGGAAATATTTTAGTAGTGGTCTGATCACATTTTCGTGGAAGAATAGTGGAAAAACATTTAATAAAAACCATCTTCATAGACCCCACCAGGATTCGAACCCCAATCTTTCCGTCATAAGCAGACCAGTCTAACACGAGAGTTATGCCTTGGACCGTTCGGCCAATTTAGTGGGTCCAAGAAACTATCCAACCTCAACTGGCACATCTCTTTGAAATAGTATTTAAAAATGTAGGATATTAATTAATTACAAGACTGTTTTTGTGCAATATTCTTGCTTAAAATCGTGTAATTTACTCCATCAAATAATTACTCTACCATTTTTCCTACTATCAGAATCAATGGACTGTATTAAAGTTAACTTTACATAGGGGCAAGTAATTTGATAGATATTTTTGCTACCCAGCGAATGTTAATGGAGGAATAAAGAATAGAGATCAGATGGTGTGATTGTAGGCTTGTCCAGAACTTTAAACTTTGTATTGTTTTTTGTTTACTCTCATCTCTCGCGGAATACAGAAAACATTGCGTAGGCCTGTACTTGGATTGAATAATCATTAATACCTCCTCATTAATATAACTATTTAACTAATGCCAGACCAGTGGTCACATGGACTAAGGCACTACTCTCACAGCAGACTAGACTGCCGATGACAAGGACATCAAGGTTCGATCCCAGTTGGGTGTACTGAGGATGGTTTCCCTAAATATTTTCCCCACTCTCTCCACGCAAATGTGGGTACACTTCACCTAGATCTAATCTTTCTCATTCCTAACCCATTGGCATGATTAGTACATAAGCGTATAATAGCACCGAGTAGTAAGACGCGGTGTTAAAAAGAAAGTTGAATGACAGGAAAAGCGTGGTACAAGTTGTGTAATGTATTGTGATAAATCTACTAGCACATGGTACAAGTGGGAAACAAGTTGTGTAATGTATTGTGGTATATCTACTAGCACATGATACAAGTGGGTAACAAACTGTGTAATGTTTTGTGATATATCTACTAGCACATGATACAAGTGGGTAATAAATTGTATAATGTTCTTTGATATATCTACTAGCACATGATACAAGTGGGTAATAAATTGTATAATGTTCTTTGATATATCTACTAGCACATGGTACAAGTGGGTAACAAGTTGTGTAATGTTCTGTGATATCTCTATTAGCACATGGTACAA
>CABFWB010001650.1:99183-134521 GCA_902151455.1 Timema bartmani
ATATATATATATATATATATATATATATATATATATATTAGAGCGTTCTAAGATAAAGACTTTAAAATCAAACGAGCTCGCCTATAATGGCGTCAATCAATATTCTGGGCATAGACTAATAATAACAAAAATTCCAAGATCACACATTAAATTCATAATAAAGTTCCCCCGCTTATCGTGCTAAAACTAAGTCCAATCACGTAATAGAGAGACGTAATATATAGTAGAACAACAAGAAAATAGCTTACCACTACAAATAAGTTCTCACTCATATTAATGTTAATGGAACAACGTCGATTATAAGTGCCCTGTATAACAATGAATCCCATAGAGCTAGAGTCATAAAATAACTATACAATTTAAAGGTCGTCATCTTCCCTTTTAACCGCTTAAAGCAGCCAAGGGAACAGAGGTTACATACATAAGGTCAACAATTAAGTGTGTGCTTCTCAAATAATAATAAAAGAATATATATGCAATCAAAGTTAATATCACTAAAATATGTTCCCCAGCTAATGATGCAAACAATTAATCAGAAACCCAGTAAGAGCGCAACCAAAGGTTAGCCACCTGGAGGCGAAAATAGAAAGAAGGTTCACATTTGAACAAAGATTAAGTTTCCCAGTAAAATTAAATAGAGTGAGAACGCGGTTAGAAATTAACCACGTTGAAACCCAAAAGAAACCCATCTCATAATTGACAATCAAAATGTATAAGTCCGAATCAAGATTTTGAAAAGATTCCCACATATTAAGCCGAAATAGAATTTTGATGAATATAATTAAGTCTTAGCTTAATTGCAGCTCTCAGCTTTAGTAAGCCTATGATACAATAAGTACCGATACTAACGAAACATCACAATATATAGCGAGCACACAAACTGACATGCCCAAAGAGATTAGGGGAAAAAGAGGCGAAGAGTAGGGGAAAGTGGAGTGGAAGGGACGAGACCGGATAGCGCTGTTAGAGATCACGGACACCGAGGGAACTAGTAGAAAGCGCTGGAATAGTTTAGGTGGCGGAAATGATAAATAGACACGCAGAGTCACCTTCACTGTATTTTATGGGCGTGGCTTTCTTCTCGAGCAGACAGTTGAATCACACCTCCGTTCAGTCCGTGGAATTATGTGTTAGAGGGATGAGGTCATGGCACATGTGCGCCGGAGTTAGAGTTCAACAGGGCAAAAGGTGAGTATTCTCCTATTTGATCGTACTTGTTACTTGTCTCTTGTTACAAATGTATCCAAACTGGTTCAAAGACATTTTTAAATAACCAATGTGAAATACAGTTTCTCTGTCAAAACAGGTTAAACTTTACAAACAAGATTCCATTGAAAATTGGTATGAAGTATCTGCCTGAGATATTTAATCCCAACTACGATACGATATTTACTGTTCATAGCTGGGTCGTCGGCCCCGTCATTATGGAAGACATTATAGAAGGTAAGTACAGATAATTTCACATTAACTCAAGGTGTAGCATTCATACCACCTCTACACTGGACCATGTTTATTTTTATTCCATATCAACACACGTAGATATAATATCATCTCAGTGTTTTAAAACATAAATGGTTCTACAGCACAGTAACGCATTAGAGTAAACTTCCCCAAAAAATATTCTTAGAGAAAGATTGTAATATAAAACATTGCAAACATTTTAATCACATCCATCATAATTTGATTTAAATGTGCAAATATTATTTATCGGTCAGTTATCTTTAAGAGTTTTATTTTGTAGAACATGATATATTCTGCTTTATCATGTATACACCATGCACAGTACCTATTTTGAACAAAGTTACTAGAGCAAGTTTTGACAAATTTCAAATATTCAAAAAGGCGTAATCAGTAAATTATACTTAAAAATATTTTATTTTCATAAAACAAGTACATGGTGCTATTTATCACCTAAAACATTTCCTAGGTTTTATCTGTGAGCAAAATAGTAAGAGTAAGTTTTGAATACTTTTGAAACTTCCCAAAATCATATAAGTGTAAATTCATCTCAGTTGAAAGAATCCAAATAGGGATTTTTCCTAAAGATGTGACCATATAGAATGCAAATGTAAAGTCTGAACGAAATATGACAAACCACTTCAGGTATGGATATACATACGGACAAACTGGCAGAATTATAAGAAAACCATCACAATACAAAATATGTCCACGTTTACAATAACAACTAATTTCTAGAAAATAATGTAAATCTGGGGCAAGACCTGTAGCCCCCCACGATATGTTTATCAATAAATATGCGCACAAGTACTCATGATAATAATGGCTAAGGATAATTTTTTTATTTTAATTCTCTCTCTCGATCTAAAGGTACCTTATTTACCTTCATTACTTACTAATGACATATTTTTCAAGATTTGAAGTTTTTCACAAGTTCTTCACCGATTTTATTTAATATGGGTGTTGTTTCTACACAATAAATAAGAGTGTAAGATTTATATTTTAAGCATTTGAGAAGAGTTTACTGAATACATATTTTTGAGTGTTTGATATTTTTTTCAAACACCTGAAACCATTTTGTGTTAAAGTTTTATCTGATGAATAATGAAGAAGTCCTAAGAAGCGTGGGTGACAAGAGAATCATATTGATTTGATTCTTTGGCACAAAGCAAACCGTATCGGAAACATCCTTAAGAGGAACTCTATTCTGCACTACGTCCTAGAAAGAAAGGTTGAAGGAAAGAGGAGCTTAGAAAGAAGGAGGATTCAAATATTAGATGACTTGAAGGAGAGAAGAAAATTCTGGGAGCTGAAGGAGGCAGAGTACAGGGCACATTGGAGGTCTAATTTCACTGACAAAAGGAATAGCCCTGTCATAAGATATAATACCTGATAATAATAATAGCTATACACAAATCATGGTTTCCAAGGATATGTAAACAAAGAATGTTTGTACATAGGAACCACTGCCCAGACATAAGGATAAGGTGGAAAATTCGCAAAGAAATTAGTTTTTATTTTAAAGATAATATTTTTGCCAACGTCATGTATCCTTAACTTTTAAAATGAATGCTCGCTTGTCAAAATCGGTTAAACAATTTTCTCGTAGTTTTAATTACCGGAACAGGGCTTATAAAAATGTAAGATACATCGAGATAAAGAGAGTGAGATGTTGAGAAAATGTGAGAGTGAATTTATGAGTGAGTGTGATAGTGAGTGGTGAGTTCAGGGGCTCCATAATAGGGAGGTAGGAGGGCTTGAGCCCCGTGTTTGTTTGTTTTTGTGAGGGAGCTGAGACTACCTTAAGCCCCCGATGTATAAAAAAATTGTTTATTTAAAACTCATAGCCCCCGAGTGAGCAAATGCTCTTCGGATTATATATACAGAATGTTCGGAAACTCATAGCCCAAACTGCACCTATAGCTTGTTTGAGCCAAAAGTAATACAAAATCCCTAGACACTTATATATGGAAACCTATTTTAATACCATTAAATTGTGTTCAAGTTCCGGCGTAGAGCACTGGGATAGCAAAGCTGTTCAAGAATGCAATAAGTTGCATAGGATTTAGGAGTGTGGTACTGCACAAGCAATAATGGCGAGAACTCTCTGTGATATATGTCCGTTAATGATGATCCTCGTAACGTAGTCACATTTCTAGATGGACTGGTGTGTTGTTTACTATTAATTTGTAGTAGTTCTGCTGCTGTGCTCCAAAATCTCGATGTGAGCAGTGCCGCGCGCCTGACTCCTATGCAACCTGTTGTACACGCATGTTTGAACAGCTTTATAATGCTCAAACGAGTTGATGAATATTCTTAAAACATAAGTTGACACATTAAAATATTAATACAAAAAATATATATACAATGTAACGTGATATGAACAATATGCTCAAGTCCATATTTGTTTTGAAATTAAAGAATGAAAATTAAGTTAACATTTGACAAACTTATCTAGAAAATAAGTAGAAGTATTTATGTAATGTAGAATGATCTAATTGGTGTCCCACTACTCCTTTTTGACATCCAGCAATGGAAAGAGTTTCTGGATTACTTCATTCCGACATGTCTAGGTACTATGGTACCATAATCGTGGATATTATGTCACGTAGATTTTAACACCTCGTGTGTTTCACAACGACATAACTTAAATTTTTATTCTTTAATTTCAAAACAAATCTGGACTTAAGAATATTGTTCATATCACGTTATATTGTATACAAGTGAATCATTGCAGCGATGCCTGCATATTATTACACTAAAATGCATTCTAGATTTTTTATTGGGAAAAAATATATATAATAAGACCTCACTTGACTCTCTGATTAAAAGTTTACTCGTCAAAGGCTATCAAATTACATAGATATTTAGCTTTTGTTGTTTTATTTGAATCAAAACTTATATTTTCCCTCCTCCGTCCACGATTAGAACTTTCAAACGACCCCTCTCCCAGCTCTCTATCTATTCATTGCACCGAACCACTCAAGTAAGAATTATTGTTAGCACCGCGTCTTACTACCCGTTTGGGTTGTACGCACTTACGCTAATATGTAATGGTAGAGTGATTGTGAAATTAAATGGAGGATCTACAGTTTAACGTGGAATCCGAACCACAGTGGAGGTCTGGCATTTCTCACATCCACAAGTTGTAATAAGAATTATTAAGCTGTGATTATTTTTAACCCAAGAGAAATATTTTACTTACCGATATACAATATTACGCAAATAAGGGTTTCCATGGTGACGTAAACAAAGAAGGATTGTAAAGTTTAGCCACTGCCCACACAGATTGAAAATATGGAAAATTTGCAAGGAAAATTTAGTTTTAGGCCAATATTTTTGCCGACATTCTGGAGCCCTAACCTTTAATCATTGTTTAAAAATGGTAGAACCGTTTACTCTTAATTTCAACCATCAAAAATAGGCTTATTAAAATATTTCTAAAAATGTGTGTAAGTGTGTGTGTATATGAGAAGAAAGAATGTGTGTGAGAGAAAGAGTGTGTATTAGAGAAAGTGAGAGGGAGTGTGTGAAAGATATAAAGAGAATTTGTGAGAGAAAATGCGTGATAAAGTGTGTGAAAATGTATGTGTGTATAAAAAAGAGATATTGTAAAATTTTGGGAAAGATTTTGTGTGAACAAGAGAGAAAATGTGGGCCATGTGAGAGAGAGTTTTAGAGAGAACGTCAGAGAGGGAGAGATTAGTTTAGAGAGAGTTAGACACAGAGTTTAGTAGAGAGTGTTGAAGAGAAAGTTAGAGAGATAATTAGAGAGAGAAATTGATAGTGTGAGTTTGAGATAAAGAGAGTTTGAGAAAGAGAGTGAGTTTAAGAGAGAGAAAGTGAGTTTGAAATAGAGAGAATGAGAGTATTTAGAAAGATTTAGAGAGCGAGGGAGTTTGAGAGAAAGCTTTTGATTGATAGAGAGTAAGCGTTTGAGAGATAGAGAGCCAGCCATTGAGATAGAGAGCGTTTGAGAAAGAGAAAGAGTTAGAGAGCATTTGAGAGAGTATGATAAAGATAATGTGAGAGAAATTGTGTAAGAGAGGGTGTATGTGAGAATAGATAGAGTGTGATAGAGAGTGAGAAAGTGTGAGAAAAAGAATGAGAGAAGATCATATGAGAGAGGGTGTGTGTTATAGAATGTGTTGGTGTGTGTGTGATGGGAGAGAGTGTGAGTGAGAGTGTGTAAGAGCGTTAAGGAAAATGTGTGTGAGAGCGTGAGAGATTGTGTCGGATAGAGATAGAGAATATGAAAATGTAGATGTGTCACTCAAACATTACGGTTCTTTGATATGGCATTTACTCAAAATTAAGTAGGGTATCTACAGGGAACCATAACTACCTGTATTTGTAAGAATGTGAAAAAATAGATGGGATACACAAAACATTATTTTTAAATATCATATACTCAAAATCAAGCGGTAAAATGAAAACATAGTTTAACTTATGTATTTGTATTGTGTTACTATTCGCTAAAATGAACATCAAAACCAATTATTTGAATAAAATGGACATCAAAACCCATTATTTGAAAAAAATTAACACCCAAAATTCATAGGTACTTAAATAGTTAAAATGGCTATTTTTACTTTCTCTCTATATTACAGGTAGAGAAAGTATAGTGATCGTCAAAAAAATCGAACTCGAGATTTTGATGAATCTTGACGTTTCATGACTTCCTGAATCCGAAAAAGTGGTATTTGAATTTCCGTCTGTCTGTCTGTCTGTCTATCTGTACCTCCAACTAGAGCCTAAACTATTTTACCGATTGAGCTGAAACTTGATATCTAGGGTTTTCATAGGGTTGCCCCGAGGGGTTTTTGGAATTGGATATCTACCCCTAAAATTAAGGGTAGTTTACTGAAGGGCAAAAAGAGAAAAAGTCGATTTTCTCAAAATCGGCTCTAACGATTTTGATTAAATTTCATTTATGAACATTAATAAATATTCCAAACAAAATGGCTACTCTCAATATTTCGGCAAAATGGCTTTAAGGGCTCCGGTCTGATGCGTAAATTAACATTTTTTATAATAGCTCCGAAACTATTTGAGATATGAAATTACTTAGCATTACAAATATGTATATATATTTATAATACAAATATTTTATTCGAAACATATTTTTATAAAATCAATAATTTTCAATCTATACGCAATTATATATATTTTTTTAACTTTTTGGACATTAAAGCTTAAGTATTGCGACCGTAAAAAAAACTAACCTGAAATGTTGATGGATGTCGACGTCTCATGACCCCCCGAACCCTAAAAAATAGTCTTTGCAATGCCGTCTGTCTGTGTGTCTATTAAAACTTAAAATTAAGGGTAGTTTACTGAAGGGCAAAAAGAGAAAAAGTCGATTTTCTCAAAATCGGCTCTAACGATTTTGATTAAATTTCATTTATGAACATTAATAAATATTCCAAACAAAATGGCTACTCTCAATATTTCGGCAAAATGGCTTTAAGGGCTCCGGTCTGATGCGTAAATTAACATTTTTTATAATAGCTCCGAAACTATTTGAGATATGAAATTACTTAGCATTACAAATATGTATATATATTTATAATACAGATATTTTATCCGAAACATATTTTTATAAAATCAATAACTTTCAATCTATACGCAATTATATGAATTTTTTTAACTTTTTGGACATTAAAGTTTAAGTATTGCGACCGTAAAAAAAAACTAACCTGAAATGTTGATGGATGTCGACGTCTCATGACCCCCCGAACCCTAAAAAATAGTCTTTGCAATGCCGTCTGTCTGTGTGTCTATAAAAACTTAAAATTAAGGGTAGTTTACTGAAGGGCGAAAAGAGAAAAATTTGGTTTTCTCAAAATCTGCTCAAACGATTTTGATTAAAATTCGTATCTAGGCGTTGATTAAGATTATAAATAAACTGGCTATTTTCATTTTCCTATGAAAATGATTTTTAGGGTACTTTACAGAAGCGTTAATTTCCGTATCTCCACAACTATTTGAGAAACTAAACAACTTATCATTGCAAAATTGTAGGACTATTAGAAATAAAAAACTTTTATTTGACATATATTTTTATAAAAGCAACAGTTTCTGAGATATTTGCAAATATATTAATACAATTTTGTGAGCTTTAGTTGTAAACATATACTACTTAAGTCTTAACGCAATAATTCTCCAATGCCATAGAGTAATTAAATATAAGTATCTAAAAAAGTATGTTATTTTTCCTTAAATCTCTTAGGAGAAATGTTTGCATAGCAATGATCTATCTCCATTTTAGACTCAATAGTCAATATTTACATTTTTTATTGGTCAAAATGTATAAATGAATAATTAAATATCAATGCGATGACTTGAAGATCTGCAACGTCTTTTAAAATGTTAAAATTTTAACCAGAAATCGAAATTTTAATACGAAGTGTTGACCCTTTTGGAAGACATTAAACTGTTTGAAATTTTCTTAGGTGGACAAAGATGCGCCTCTTTTCTCATTGATTCTATATCATTGTATATTATTTTATGCGTGTTCTTATGTGGAGTGGTGATGATACAATGTACATTATTCCGTTCAGAAATCTTACGAGTTTATATATAGAGAGAAAGTCTGTGCGGTGCGCCTTACCATTTATTTTTAACATTATTCAAAACCATTTTATCGTTTTTGAACTTATAATACATACCTAAACATATTTAAAACTCATTTTATCATGCGCGAAACAAAACGTAGACAATATTTTCACGAATTTAACTTAACCTTTTAAATTTTAAATTATGCTCAGTATTATTTATTTAAATGCCAATTAACGATAGCAATATTCCAATAAAAATATTATTGATTTAAATGCGAATTAACGATAACAACAGTCCAATAAAAAATGTTTCCCCAGCTTAGGCATCTCAATTTAGATGTGCTATGACCAACATTCAAAGAGAGATTTGTGATGTGTTCGGACCCACAAATAAAAATTGAGTTGTTATTTTTTAGGCAAAGAGTTATATTTTATTTAGAGATTTACAGCCATACAGCAAATCACGGTTTCCCTGGTGACTAAACAAATAATGAAAAACTGAAAACTCTCTGTGATCTTTCACCTCCCCCGTTGTAGCCTCTATTGTGGCCTGTGTGGATAATTTTTGGAAAGGGCATTATCTGTTTCTGTTCGTAGGTTCACATTGTATTTATTAGTGTTAATACAGTAAGTACATATTTGAAGATTTTTGCTCCGTATCACAAGTGAAACAGAAAAAAAAGAAATAGACACACATTTTGTAAGTACATATTTCTTTTTATAAATTATGTTTCACGTAAAATATAATTCATCTACTCAAGTTACCTACAATATTTCCTTGCCGCACAAGTCTTATAACAAAACATTTTTGCTTCAAAATATTTATGCATTTATGCATTGAATGAAATGAAAAATTACATATGGTGTTCGTTTGTCGGTGGCTAAATCTTTAGAAATCTAAGCGTATTTAATAAAAACTGAGCCTGATCAGTAAAGTCAGAATTTACATGCAGGTTAAAGTCCCAATATTGACATATTTGATGCCTGAAATATGCAAATATATAAGAAATATCACCATGCAGGTAATACTGCCAATACTTGTTTAAAAAACACTGTCCTGGTGTGGTCCAAAATAATACTAAAATAAATTAAAATTTGCACGTAATAGAAAGGGATTTATATTAAAGAGTAGAATATCTTATTGTTTCAGCCAATTTAATGAATAGTGTTTGTTACAAAACATTTTATATTAACAAAAAATTTCATTTGGATTATATTATTATAATAATTCTTAATATTCTCATAATTTTTCATAACAATGTAAAACAAAGATTTTTCCAAATTTTCTGGTGCCATATTTTGCCTCTTCTGCAGCAACATTTTTTAGAGTGAAACTAATTTTTATTTCACAAGAAGTGATCTAGGAATGTTTTAGCATTCTTATTTTTCTCATTATAATTCAATTAAGTTCTGTTTAGTATTTTCCCGACAAATATGACAGGTATGCTTCACATGTTTTAATGTTTCGAAGTGTCTTATTTTTTACAAGAATGAAAGAAATGTGAAACAACAATACTAAAGTATCACAAAAGGATGAAATAAATCAATTATATGAATATAAAATAGATGCTATTATTTATTTTGAATACATTTTTTTTAAATGTGAAATGTAGTAATATTCATAAAATATGTAAAATACTTAAAATATAGAGAAAAAAGTTCTACATATGGATATTTTCTTTTGTATGAAATTTGCAAAAGAATAGGTTTTGCTTATTATCAGTAGCTCATTCAAAAATGCATTAAAATCCTAACATTCATAAACACACACATCTGTTTACAAAATGCGTACAGATCCTAACCAAATACATCGGTTTGCAAAATACTTTTAAGAAAATAAGTGTCACTAAACACGAGATAGATGCCTACCTACTTAGTTAAATATTGGGTATCATTTTACTGTGGCAATGTATTCTTCCTTTGAATATAAATCAATATTAATTCATTGTAACTATCAATGAATTAGATGAGTATAGTTAAATACAATGTGATACTAATTTTACTAAAATTCAATTAAACTGGCATGGCTTAGCATGGAACTTTTTGAAGTGTGTATCGAAAATTCAATAGTTTCATGATATTAAATATATTAAGGGATTATTGGTTGTTAGTTGTTACCGTTCCAGTTGTTAAAATTTCCCAATTTGAGCACTATCTATACGTATGTTCTATGTTGATTTAATTACATTTTATATGGGTCTATATTCTTATGTTGGTATTATCTTGATATAATCAAACTAAATATATATATATATTACTAAAATATTCTTCATTACAATTGTGATTTTGTGAATGACCTAATTTTTAACATCACCAGCCACCAATGATCGTAAGTACTTACCAATGTCGTCAATAAATACATTAAAAAGTAGAGGGCCTAGGTTAGAGGCCTTAGTCTTTAATAATTTATTCAATAGTACACACACAATTTATACTGAAACGTATCAGGTCTATTTACCATGGCTTAGTTTAAAAGGTAGGGCCATAGTATAATCCGTAAAGGTAGTAAGTACTGCTAGATTTCAGGGTAGACGATAAGTACATAGCTCAGCGCTCGAACCTGGTTACTTGCGTGGTGCCAGTAAACACATAATATACAAAGATTCTACCTATACCTGTCTCCATCTTAATCATGGAATCAGTTATTCTATTATGGAGCTTTATAATATGCTCATTAAAGTTTATTTTCCGTTGTTGCTTCAATTTGATTTTCTCGTGACGAGATACAAAATCCTTCTTCGACTTTTATTCTTAAGGTTACATCAAAACTGGAAAGGACTACAATCTCATGGCTGCTGACTGGTCACCAGCTTCGGGTGCTGGTTATATTGTATCATCCCTCGTCGCTGCTGAAATTGGGGGGAAGATAGCGAAATTCATCGACTTCCTGACGACCAAAGGCTTGAGCCCATCTAAGATCAGTCTGATCGGCTACAGTTTAGGCTGCCATGTTGCTGGCACCGCCGGTTTCAGGGTCACGAGTGGAAGAGTGGGCACAGTTATAGGTAAGACATTCCATGGGCTTAGTTCAGGCTACGTCCTAAAATATAAAACTTATAAAAATTCAGATAAGTTGACTTAGCTGGTAGACCTTAAGGGCAACATCTATTTGAAGCCACCAATTCTACGTACCTAGAAAACTGCGAGAGCTGAGAAAACATGTGGAAACATGTGGCTGGTGGGATATAATAATAGGATATTTGTGAATTTTGGATATGAGACCAACTTTGTGTAGAAGAAAGTAGTAATCCTGCCCACTAAAAATGTGAAAAGCGAATTTCGACAAAATAGGCTGTTTGGAACTGTGTCATCATTATTAATTTAGCATATTTTTACATATTTTATTTTAGAATATAATACATAAAATTACACATTTTGCGTATTTTTAATATTGGTATTATTATTATTATTATTTCTTGGGAAAATTACTTTTAAATTATGTGTCATTAATTTTTAATCAACTTGTACTTCCATAAAGGAATGTATCTAGTTAAGGGATGGTAGTGAGCAAAATCCAAGTCAGGTTTGCTGGCTGGTCAAAGAGGATTACATTTGCCAAAACGTATATTTAAGAATGACTTTTCTCGTGCTGTGAAGGGGAGAGAGTACGGAATTTCCATATAATGGCCTCAGCATCACTTCTGCCACGTGGCGTGTTAGTTTGTAAACACAAGTATACAAGTTTTAAAAACAATAATTCTTGGGTCTGATTAGCTGATATTCCCGTCATTCTTTATTCGGGAGAAGAAACAGCTATAAAGTGGCAAGGAGCTAATGGCATAACGGAATCTGAAAGCAATCAAGGATATGTAGTTTGAAGTTTGTCACAATAATACAGCACGTAAAACGGTCCTAAAAATAGTAAGCATGTAAACATGTAAGTATGTAAGCATTGTTCACTTAATTGAATATTATACTAGTATCTTGGTGATTCCTGATAACGAAAGTTGAAAGATAACAAATTTACTATATTAAACTTTGGAAGAAATAAATAAATGTTGGACTCATTTAATATGCTTTCTGATAATGAGGATATCAGTGGTTTGAATCCTGTCGAGCTATACTAAGTGTTATCTTAGCTTAAAGGCTTGGCAGTCCCTTTTCACGTCTTTATTATTCTGTCAAACTATCGTACGCTTATTAAATGGGTACAGCTTTGATGGCTAGGATAGATAGGATAGGATGGATGGGTGGAAGTTAGGCGGGTTTTTTTTCTAAAGTGTCGTTATATTTGTTGTTCTAGCTCTGGAACCGTCAGGACCTGTACAGAACCTTTTTCCTCCCGAGCTAAGGTTAACTCAGGACGATGCAGACTTCGTTGTAGTGATCCACACCAATGTTGGAGATCTAGGTTATGTTGGGGATCTAGGCCATGTGGACTTTTACCCAAATGGAGGGGTCTATCAGCCAGGATGTGATCAGGATTCTATTGAAAGAACTGTAGGTGAGTTCATTGATGCGATTCTTAAATGGATTTCCACGCAAAATTAATTCACTTCAAAAATTTAAATATTCATAGCTAATTCGAAGTGACTATTATTTGAAGAGGTAGAGTTAATTTTTAAGACTTGACATTTATTTCAAATAGTCCTTCAATGAAAGTAGACGAAACTATCAGTAAGCCATAACTTAAATTATATGGGGAGCTTAGAATTTTTGAAACTATTCTCAATATTTGAGGAGATAGGCAATTATTCAAATGAATGAATTACGTATAATAATTATGGCATGAAGCATGGCTTTGATCAATGATTAAATGACATGTGGTTATCATGCATGGCTTTTATTAACGACCAAATGGTGTTTAAATACTAAGCATGGCTCTGATTACTAATCTAATCATGTCTTAGTATAATTCATGTTTCTGATAAGTGATCAGTAATAATAAATATCATTGGGATGGTATTTTTGCATTTGCAAAGGCAGGGGAATCCTTGGGTCGGTCAGCACGCTAATACTCGAGGCAGTCAGATCAACCAATGATATTTTAGTGTGATGCATAGTCCCATGGTGCTATCCATTTGGAATATGGTTCTATGCCATTGGGAACATGATTCTATGCCATTTTGACGGGTGTCAAGAAAATAATATTTGGCCTAAATGGGTAATTAGATCCATTATGGTGTAGAAACAGTGTCCTTTTATTAAAATGCAATCGTGTAGTATTCACATTATGTAAATACTATTATTTTTATTTTCGGTGGGAGAAGAGACTATAAACCAACCCGTTTGGGACAATGGGGGCTATCTTTAAAGTATCAGGCAGTGTCTTCACGCCATGGGGGCCACCTTCGCTAGTACTGGGCCGGGAAAACAACTGCTGCTTTTGGACATGTGGTTAATTATTTCAAATAGATTAGAATTCCTCCTATTCACAATCGAATGGTAAGGAGGGAGTTAAACCGAGGAGGTCGGGTATGAAAGAGAGGTCCAAAGGTGACCAGGGAAAATTGGTAAATGTGCTTACAAGAGAAGCAGACGCTACCATATATCGAGTTGAATTTCAAACAATAGAACTTATGAAACATCTATTTTTCTGGCACTGGAGCAAAATTTACAATACTTTATTACTCCTATGCATACCTTTTCTAATAGTGTAGTAAATTGTGAGTACTCTTAGTTCAAAAACAGCACACATACAATAAATATTTTTTTCTGATAATTGTTTTTAGCCTCAAGGTTATTTTAAAATAAATATAATAAGTAGGGGCTTGTAGGATAGTTTATTAAATGGGGAAATGCACCCATATTACACTGAGAAGTGATAGAAAAAGCAAAGTAATAGATCACATGTGAAAAATCCTCACTTATTGTATGCGTTAGTGATTTGGTTCTTGACTTTTACACCACTGGCGAGCCAATCTATTGTTAGACTGACGTCTGAACTGTGATTAGATATAGTATTCCTTAAGGTGGAACTTAAGTTTAGTGACAGGAAATCTGGATTCAACATCTTAAGAGTGAGCTAGGCGTGCTAAACAGTCTCCCTCCCTGATAGTGTAGTAGAACAAGACATTTGTGAGTAGGACAGGCTCGGCTGGTGATCGATACCAGTCCGTGTGTATGCACAGTGTCTTATTACCCGCACATGTAGGGGTGTGATTTCGAAAAAAAAGTATCGACACATTGCTCATTTCTATTATTAGAAGTAAAGTATCGAGGCATTACTCATTTCTATTATTAGAAGTAAAGTATCGATATCATGATTGTATCGGGAAAGTGATCGATTAATAGGTTACGGAACCGAGATAATATCCAAGAATAATGTTTTATAGTGTGCTTTCTTGAACTAATTTATTTATCCTTTATCTCTATATCTTTAGAAATGTTATATTTATCGAGTATAAATAAATAAAGCTTTATCCTTGTACACAATTGTTACTATTATATTTATTATAGCTTTATAATAATATTAATAATATTGTAGACACAAAATTGTAATAAAAGAACTAAGTATATGTCTAGCCACGGACGTATTGAGTCACAAGCCATAATATTGAGGTTTAACGACACCGTGCCTGGGGGCTTGTCAACTACACAGACACGTGTTCGGCATAATTTATTTTGTATTAGATCAGTGTGTTTTGCTGTCTAAAACCTTTTTATCTTATGTGATGTATATGTTTAGCTTGATAAGTTTGGGTAAAATATGAGTGTATTGCATTAATGAACAACTATGGACCTAAACTACATACATAGTTATAATAAAATTACGTTATGTCAACTAAATAAAATTCCAAGAAAAAGTTGTTTTCCCAGCTTTAATACCAATTACAGTTCCAATAAGTCTTCAGGATGTATAAATGTTTATAATTTTCCATTTGGTGAATAATTTAAACCAAAATCGAGATTTGTGGATAAAATCTGTAGGAAGACTTTTCATCACTGTGTGCATCAATATAACATACAGCTCACTTATTATCCATTATGTGAACTCCTCAACGCACGGAAATCATAGAAACAATTGAAATGGGCTAATATAAAACATTATCTTCGCTAAAAACAAGAAACTGTTATAACTAAGCCATTATTAACCATTATAATTGATAGCTGTTTACTGAAATTTTCGTCTAAATGTGCTTCAAGCAATGTTAGTTCCAAAAGCTTAAACTGAGCCAAAGACTAATTGAAATTGGAATAAAATGCAAAGTCGTAAAAGAATAACCACTTACTTCGTAATCATAGAGCAATATCCAAGCGTAAACCTATTTGTGGTGTACTACAATTATTCGTCTGTGTAATCTACGAGTAATATGTTTAAAATAAAATTAATTTAATCTTCAAGTTGATTATTTAATTATTAATTAGTTGATTATTTAATTATTAATTCACACTTTGTATATAACAGAACCCAAATCATAGCAAACAAAAAAGAAAAACTACAGATAGTTACGCGGACAACTGCTCCAGATTCGTAAAGTTTGATTTAACAGTCCTGGTGAGGAATGGATTAGATTCGCGGACAGTGTAATGAAGTTTTTTACTACCTAAATAGTTTCCTACTCAACCTTATAGTACGAGTACATTTTATATAAATGTCACATTTCTCCTCAATATTTTAAATGAGTAGTAAACGCCCAACGTTTGTGCTGGTTAGTACTTGCTTTTAATTGTTAGTGCTGTAAATTCAAGGCACTTATTAACGATATATTATGGGTGGTTAGATTGATATCAAATTGGTCACATACTATGAGAAATAATAAAGCTATTATTATTTTTTAATGAACCCATCGTTTGCGCTACGTTTGTGCTGGTTAGTACTATATTTTCTACGTTATTGCTCAAAATTTAAGGCACTTATTAACCTCTTATAGGTGGATAATTTGATATCAAGTTGGCAACACACTATAAGAAATAATGTAGCTATAATTTGTTATCACTTTGACCTTTGACCTTTGACCTCAATATGGGTTCTTCCTGGTGATGTCATCACGATGCCGCAATACTGTGTGACGTCATCATCCTGCCACAACTCTGATTGGTTTATTTTGGTTTGGGTGACTTAATGGTTTTGTAGGTGGTTTATTCTTGTCCAAACTGGTTCAATCCTGGTCAATGTGGCCAATTTTATTTTAATGTGTGCTCAACTGATTTGTATATGTGCCCCAATTGTCTTTTATGTGTTTCCCATTGGATCAAATGCCTGGGTAGGGCTGGGGCTGGCGTGAGAGTTTATTTGTGGCAGTTATTTTTATTGGTGTGGAGCGTGCAGTCCTTGACGTTGTGCACTCCTCCATCGATGGTTGTCATGAAGTGACTAAGTTCATTCGACCAGTCCCCCACCTCCCATATAATGTCACCAATCCTACCCATTGCTACTGGGGGGCGGGAGCGTACACAAGCATTCTTTCTCGACGGTTGTCTAACATAAAGGGCGAGCTACTGGCCCGGTATCCCTGTCACAAGCCTCCAAATATATTTTGGTGTCACAACCCTCCCCTGCAATGGGCTTTCCCTGATGACTCATACCTACCACCAGTTTGGCAGCTCAACAAGACAAGACAGGAATATATCACGACCTTGAATGATGTAGCAATTCTCCCCGGCAATGGGTTTTTCCCTGATGACTCATACCTGTTGCTAGTTTGGCGGCTCGACAAGACAAGTAGAGACAGGAATAGATCATGACCCTGAATGATTTCACAATGGGTTTTCCCTTATGAGTCATACCTGGCACCAGTTTGGCGGATCGACAAGACAAACTGAGACAGGAATAGATCATGACCTTGAATGATGTCGCAATCCTCCCCAGCAATAGGTTTTCCCTGATAACTTATACCTGGCGCTATAGATGTGAGACGGAATTTTTTTTATTATTATTTATGTTAATTAATTTCGACTGATTAAATGAATAATAGTAACGGTAATAGTAATAATTAGTAGTAGTGATAGTAGTAGTAGCATTAGTAGTAGTAAAAACACCTGTTTCGGTGACCTCACAGTCCAACGTGCTTCTATCGCAATAGACTAGACTGGCGTTTACAGGGAGATCGGGGTTCGATTTGGGTGCTCTGAGGGAGGTTTTCCTAAATGGTTTTCCACTAACTCTACACACAACTGTGGGTGTAATTCCTTTATACTTAACCTTCCCTGTACCTAACTCATTAGCATGATTAGTACATAGGCGTACGACCCGAAAGGATAGTAAGACGCGGTGCTAAAAATAGTAGTAAAGAAACAAATGAATTCGGGCTTTTGAAGACCCGTTGTGTTCATAAGTCATACTTCAATTTTTTATCATCAATAAGCTAGTTAAAATAATGTTAATGTTGTCGTGAAATTTGTCTCCCCCTACCCTCCATACTTCATATCTACCCCTCCCCCACTCGCGTTCCACCTAACACCCTACTTATAACCCACTCGTCTCTTAACACACAATATTTTGAAGTACAATAGGTTGTAGGTGCCACCTCCACAATTTAACTTCTCCACTGCAAGCCGCCAACGCAGAAAATTTTCATCTTTACATGGCGCAAGCTTGGCGGCTCGACAAGACAAGTTGAGACAGGAATAGATCACGACCCTAAATGATGTTGCAATCCTCCCCGGCAATGGGATTTCCCTGATAACTCATACCTGGTGCCAGTTTGGCGGCTCGCCAAGTCGAGGCAAGAATAGTGGGAACATTAACACAGCTCTTATTATACACAATTAGGGGCCTTTCTCCAGATGGAAGCCTCACAATGATTTATAATCCTCAATTAGGGAATGCTATCCCAAACAAAATTCTTCTAAAATTGGTTTTGTTTGGTATCTACCATCGACATGTGTGGATGTAGCTAACCACCATACCAACATGGACAATTGTTGGTGAAGATAAGGTGGTAGGGAGGATTGAGGTAGAAATGTTCCAGCATTTACGTGGAGTGAGGGAGAGGGAAACGATTTAGTGAGAACTAGTGACAGTACAACTCATTGAGGATTCGAACCTCACCCCTCTCTGCAATAACTAGATGAGTTACACGTACCCTTTATGGCTAAACGTTTATATATATATTTATTAAGATATATGGTAGCGATTATTAAGAAAATGTTCCAGAATTTTACCTGGAGGGAGAACTACCAACAGCTTACCCAGCGGAGATTTGATTCCAACCTCCCCGCCAGAATTAGATGAGCCTAACATTTAGACGGCGTGCCCACATAGATTCGAACCTCAATATTATTCGCAGGGTTATCACCGCTAATGTCTGTTAGAACGGTCATCCAATCAAATGCTTCCTTCCCGTGGTTAAGTGCACCCTGGATTTTTAAATAAGGAGAACTCAAAAAGGGTTTTATCAGTTAAATCTGGTCTGTTATAATTAGAGCCGGTATAATGTGTACCAGTGTTTGGTGTATAAAAACCCTACAAGTATGTCCCCAACTGTCTGATTCCTGAGAGTACATCAACACTCAGTGGATGCGAAAGCACAATTGACGAGTAACGGTAAATCTATGCTGTTTTACATGAATCAACTGCCCACCATCGCCAAATTTGCGGTTCGACAAGTTGAGACAAGAATAATCACGGGAAACCCTGATAACGTAAAAAGCTATGACTGGTGCCAGTTTACCAGCTCGATGGGTCGAGGCAGGATTGGGTAGTGTTGAAAACTTCCCCTCCCCCTTCTATGTGGCAAAAGCTATAAGGCTTGCAGGCAGCGATGGAAAGCCCTTTGGGTTCTCCTAGGAGATTAGTAAGATTCGACGGTCACCAGCGTACCCACCGCCAGAGTCACCTGAGTACCCACCACCATGGTCGCCTGCCTACCAGACAACAGAGTCAGCAGAATAATCACAGCCAGAGTCACCTGCGTGCCCACCACCAGAGTCACCAGCAATGGAGGAAGAGATAAAGTCCAAAGAACTCATAAATTTCGAGGAATTAACAATGTACAAAACTTATTCAAATGTTAAAATTATGGGTGAAACGCTCGATGACTACGTAATCAGTTTGGTCAATTTCGGTAACGTCTTCCTTCCAAAGTCTGCCTATTATTTGGATTGTAAGGAATTTTAATCTATGTTTTATGACATATCTTGGCGGATAAAGTGTGATGTTTAAAAGCCAATTAAATACTAGACGTGCTCCATGAATATAATATGTTGCCGTAGTCTTAGTATATTTATTTCACTAAGTTAATATTCTCACAAACTCTGCTGACGTCATCGGAGCTAGCGGTGACATAATGATGGAATATTCTCGACATTTTGAAACATGCTTACTCTGTGAGAAGGGAACACGTATAAATATTTTATAATATTTTTAAGCTAGCTCAGTTTGTGAGTAGAGGGCGTTGCTGCTCGAGCGATAGTTTTTTTGCTCCCGAAACGTGGACAGGATTATTTATTTACACCATTTCTTTCTCTGCATCTCCAGCGGTCAATATGTAATTAAATGTAGTATTTGTGAGGGATTCTACGCAAAGCTCTCCAACCTTATTCGACACAAACATCAATGTCATCAAACGACTTCCAATTCTGCTCCAGAGGTTCACCAGGATGCTTGTTGGAACGAGGAGGTAGTGTGCAGTGCATTAGACCAGATCGAGAAAGAGGAATACAATCGTGTCAAGTGTTTAAACGGACTTGAGAAAAAAAGTTATAATGTTGTGCTATCGGAAGAAGCCAGCAATGTATCAAACGTTATTGTGCTTGATGGTCTGGGATTTTATTTTCCCTTGCTGCCCGCCTTATTGGTATTTTGTCCAATGACACTGCTTTTATGACTTTGTCAAATTTGGGTCCACATAGCCCTGCTACTATTACGAGGGCCGTAGAATGTGGGCATGATTACAACGTCCGAAAAAAAATAGATATATTACCTTTCTAATATAGCATTCCCATCAGCATTTTTAAGATGCGTCTTATTTCCCTTATGAATTCTTAGTTATAAAAGTGCGACGTATTTTCCTTGCCAACAATGCGTTGTATCTACTAAAACCATGGCAGATATGAACCAGCGGTTTCCAGATGCACAAGTTGGCAAACAAGCGTATGCTTTGTTCTGAACAGTTGAATAACTAACTAACCCTCTTTCAACTGTAAATGTTGAATCAGCAATCACTGTAATCTTTCCAGCAAATAGAAAGATAACTGGGAACAGAGTAAAACTTCGAGAACTTACCTCTGACTGTTTCCGATGAATATGAAGTGTGGAATCGAAGAATATATTTATATTCAAACAAAAACTTTACACTAGCCACTTCACGCCAAGACGTTCTCAACTAGACTGTCGGAGCAAGCTTATGTATCCTGTACCCAGAATTTCAAAGGGTGCGTCATAACTCCCTCCGCGTCATATCACCCGACTTTCCCTTAAATTTCCATCACTAACGAAGAAAATCGAGCACTATCCAGCATAAACGTAGCACAAACAATGGGCGCTTCAAAAAAAAAAGATAGCTTTATTATTTCTTATATTGGGTGGCCAACTTGATATCAAGTTAACCACCCATAAGAAATATTTAATAGGTGCCTTAAATTTTGAGCACTAACGTTCAAAATCTGACACTAACCAGCACAGACGTAGCACAAACAATTAGTGCTTTAAAAAAAGTATAGCTAAATTATTTCTTATAGTGGGTGGCCTACAGGATATCAAGCTAGTCACCCATAAGAAATTTTTAAATAAGTGCCTAAAATGTTCAGCACTAACAATGAAAATCTGGCACTAGCTAGCACAAACGTATCACAAATGATGGGCGCTTTCAAAAAAATGATAGCTATATTATTTCTTATAATAGGTGGCTAAATTGATATCAAATTTTCAGAACTAACGCTGTAAATCGAGTACTAATTATCACAAAACATAACACAAACGTTGGGCGTTTTCAAAGACCGGGTGGCTAAAAGTCGGATGGCCAAATTGAAACACAGGCAAAGGAGTATCAGTTTCTCAAGATGCAATCTTTGTT
The DNA here is from genome assembly GCA_902151455.1 of Timema bartmani. Classification (NCBI taxonomy): domain Eukaryota; kingdom Metazoa; phylum Arthropoda; class Insecta; order Phasmatodea; family Timematidae; genus Timema; species Timema bartmani. The sequence continues at coordinate 120,101 of CABFWB010001650.1, forward strand.
GGCTATGACAATCGAGATATCTGTCATAATATGTATATAATAAAGTACCTAATTAATATGTGATTAATTTAAACAAACCCAATTGCTCCAACTATCGTGTATTATCATTTCAGACGTCTGTAGTCATGGCCGCTCCAAAGATTACTTCGTTGAATCCATTACTAGCCCCATCACTTTCAACGCGACTCTGTGTTACAGCTGGAATGACTACATCAAGGGAAGATGCAAGGACAACCCTACTGTAGCTATGGGAGCATACACCCCGACCAGGTTATTAAATACTTTCTACTTTAATAACTAAAATACGTGCTTTTAAATTATGCCTTTCCGTTTTTAAACTTTGTGACCGTTTTGAGGATAAACTACTTTAAAATATATATTAATCAATTATTTAACAACGAAACTTATATAGTTTGAAGAAAATGTATACTTTACATACTTACTACATGGCTTTAGGAACTCAAAAGTTCACTACCACACTTACTAAATAACGTCACCTAGCTCTGTCTTGACCTAGTTCTCCAGCATCCCTAGTTACACAGGTCCATTCTAATATTATACTCCCATCTGCGTTTAGGTCTTCCCAATGGTCTCTTCCCAGTGGGCTTGCCAGTCAATACTCTGAACATGGTTCTAGATTCACCAATTCACGCTGCATGTCCTATTCACCTTAATTTACGAGATTTGATTATCTTAACAATGTCTTATAAAAAGTACAGGTTATGTAACTCATCATTATGTAAAATTTTCCAATCCCCAGTAGCCTCAACACGTCTTGTTGGAACAAATACCTTCCTAACACCTGGTTTTTGAAACACCTAATTAATTTTTTTCATCGTGTGAGATAAAAGACCATGTTTCACACCCATAGAGAGCAACCGGTAAAATTATTGATTTGTAAATTCTGAGATTTACTGTACATTCCTGGACAGCAGGCGAGAAGTCAACAACTTACGGGCCGCGTAATAGCATGACTTCCCTAATGTATTATTTTCCTAATTTCCAATCAAATATCTTTATCGCTAGTTAAAATAATTGTTCCTAAATATTTAAATTAATTAACTATGTCAAATGATGTCATTCACAGTAATCTCTAAATCATCGAACCCAATCCGTGTTCTTTGTGTTATTATATACTTAGTCTTTTCAGCGTTCATATCTAAATCTATTTCCTTACTAACCTCTAGTAAAATGTCTGTATTTCTATTTTCCTTTTTTTTTTTTTTTTTTTTNNNTTGAAACAGCTTCCTTACTATTGCCCATCAAAGCTCAATCATCTGCATATCCTAATAGCTCCATTGTACAGTTTAATATCAACCCTTCCCTACTCTCGTGAATGAACCTAATTGCATACTCTAAGGCTAGATTAAAGAGTAATGAGGAAAATGCATCTCCTTTTTCAACCCATTATGTATTTTTTAAATTTCTGATAAGTGACATCCAACCCATACCCTGCCACGCGTATCAGTCAATTTTTTTTCACTTGGCTTGACAAGTTTTTTGGGTATCTCAAACTTAACTAAAGTTCAGCGACGGTCTTTAGCGTGTGCTACCTGTGCGGTTGTGGTTGCATGGAGCGGTGCTGAACTGACGGTGGCATACTAACACTTTGTTTATTAAGAATCTTTAAAACATTCTACATTTTGGGTTTTTACTATCCTGTGTCTGATCCCCTCATTGTTTACAAAAAATACAACAATAAAGAGACCGGACAAATTAGAAGGATACAAACTGAAGAAACCTTGTTGACATCATATGGCATACCATAAGACTTTTCTTTTTGCAACAAAAACTTTGACAGGCTTCCCTTAACACTACTAGGCTCTAAATATTTATCTTTGGTCTAACTGAAAGTAGTCAATTGACTGACAACTACCTGCGCTCTTATCTCACCCCCTCCCCAAACCGTTCGGGCTCATAACCGGGTTCTACTCAAGCGCCATCACCCCCTCCACATCACTGTTTGTCTAATCCTAAATTCCAATACCTTCGGTGACAAAGTTGTCGAGCTGAACACGGATTAAGGCAATTCAACCATAGTAATTTTATTGCACTATTTTAACAAATGTATACTTATAATATGTAAAAAGTGATTCAATTATTTCAAATCATTACAGTTTACGAGTCATAAGGGGTCAAACTTGTTGTTCTATGCTTTTTGTGTCCCATTGTTAAGGTAAAGTATTTAATGTATGGGACTGAAATTTAGTGTAGCTTGACATAAGTATGAAGTATACAAAATGAGATATTTATAATATGTTAAATAAAAATCTTTTTTAATTGATAAGCGATTAAATAATTGTAAAATTACATCATTTTTAATCTTATATGAGTACTTTTCTTTTTATACCCCGCTATTTTGATTTTATCTCATTTTGTAGTACATAATGTCGTTATTTCAAATTTGTTTGGTGTATTAGTCTAAATCTAATCGTTAATTTAAGACTGAAACCGAATTGATTATTCCAAATATAAATGTTAGCTGTATATTTCATGAAATTTCTTGTTTTGACTCTACCAAACACTCAGACTAGCAGACAGATACAGGATTGGGTCGCTCCAACTAATGAATGAGTGACCCACCTGTCAAGGGCTGGGTTGTGACGTGCTACTTGGTATCTTTGCGAAGACACAAAAGTTGAGTTTCTTTTGTTTGTTTTTCCTTCTCAAGTCATTTGGAGCTTGAGAAATATTATACTGCATTAGTTTTGTGTTTCAACTTAAAGAGTGTCAAAGCGACTTCACTGTTGGTACATTAAAACACGACTTGATTTTTATTTATTTTTTATCTAAATATTACAGTTTACTTCATGAATGTATAAATATATAAGTTTTACTTTTCTTACTGGTTGGCACACCTGCTCTATATAATTTCAATTTTCTTTGTTAGAGTGCTGAACAACAGTCAAAAGACCTATACTCCATTCACGGTGGGAATTACTCTCTGAAAGGTATTTTTCTACCAATATCCTACTATATAATAAATTTCTGGTACGGAAAAAGGCCTTTCAGAAAACCATTCCTACGCTGAAAAGACATTATAAGAATATAAAATAAACCCTCATAGCTAAATTTTATATATATATTTAGCCACTATGTTAAAAAATGTGACTGCAGGTTACACAGTAATATAAAAGTATAAAAGACATGTGGGGTCTGTAAGCCGCTAGTTTGAAAACACTTCTCTAATGGGATACGAATAAAAAATAATTTTAGAGATAATCCTCCCGCATTTGCATGGAAGGGGAGTGAGAAACCTTCTAGGCAAAAACCATCCTCGGTAAACCCGACCTGGATTCGAACCCTGGTCTCTCCACCATCAACAAGCCAGTCTATAAATAAAGTGATACCTTTAGACCATGCGGCCACCAACGCGGAGGAATAGAGACTCATTCATTGATAATGTAACTCAATTTACTAATAATACAGTACAAAATACAATTAATGCTTTACCTCAACACTTCTGCTTCCGCAGAAACATAGCTTCAGTAGTATTTATGAATGTCGTCATATTTCAGCGCAGGGCCGCTTAGAGTGGGCCAGTCCCCCCTCTTCCCCCCTTCAACGTATTTGTAGTGTTTTCGGGGGGAGGGGGGGATAAATGAAAAAGTTTTCTCGTAAGAAACTTTTTTATTTTGATTTTAAATGAGTATATCTATATTATGTTTTTGATATTAAAATAATATTTCCAGTTTATTTGTGAAACATATTAATTTATGTATGGTGGCGTTTTTAATTTGCAGAGGGCTTATCTTGATTAGCACCATACCCAGTCTTGAAGAGCGTGTCACTCTCAGACAGTTGTGACGTTGAACACTGAAGAGTTATGTCAGCTCTTATTATTCACATCAAAATTAATAATATACTTCTTCGCTCGTATAATTCAATAGATTGGACTGTGCTGCAATTGCCGAGGCAATATTAAATTTTTCAAAGTATGTTTTATGTGCAGCCACAATAAATACACTACCATACCATTTATTTACTACAGACTGAAGAAACCTGTTACCCTCACTAGGGGGGTCGATCGGTCTAAGGATTATTACACTCGTTATACTGTCACCGTTAGTAATCATGTTGGGGCTCGAATCTTTAACGAATCACCTAGTATAAATTTAACACTACCACAGTTGGTAGTGCGTGTGCCAATCAGGCTAGGTGTCCCGAGTTCCATTCCCGATATGGTCATAGATGTATTATTGATAAAATGTCGAATGGGGATTGAATGTTGCTCTAAATCGTGCGCTGATAAGAGTATGACTGAAAAATAAACTATATGTGAAAAAAGATTTTGTATTAAAATAATACGTTAAACATACCAAACAATATTGTGTATTATATCAGAAGATAAAGAAAAGGAGCAACTAAAAGAAGAACAGGGCCCAACTACTTTTACTTGAGTATTTCTGGAAGAATCGAGTACAGCCGATTACGATACACAAAAGTTGTAGTCGACTACTGTTACTCGAATCTTCTCATCACTAGAACTCACTGAGCATAGGAAGTGAGCAAAGCAGTGCTACCAATTCACATTAGTAAAATTGTTGCCAGAATTCATCAAAAGTGTCTCATTTCTCAGTGGATTTGAATAAATTAAAGCTAGATTTTCAATATTCATTTTTCAACATAGTGGATAAAGTCTGTTGGCAAATAAAATGAAAGATTTGTCTTTGTAAAATTATAGAAGTCGATACATGATCTAAAATATATTGACCTGAAAAAAATCTTAAGGATCAAATAAGGTTGAAAATTAATGTTCTAGTATGCACTGCAATCATTAACGGTGATGAATACTTCAAGTTTAAGAAAATACTTGAAAAGAGAATTAGAGCACTAATGACAAACTTAGTTTAAAGTCACCTATATCGATTTGATTACAAATGAATTTTTGGAGCATCCTCAAGGAAAAAATAAAAACTATGTTGAACAGTGATAATATTAATACAAAGATAGTCAATATCTATAAAAAAAAAAGTGAAATAGAGTAAAATGCCATCAATGTTGACTGCAAACAATTTGTTTATACTTTCTAAAAGGTGCTCCTAATGTCCATACGTTTAACTTCTGTTCCCCTGGCCTAAAGTGTATAATTGAGCAGGACTTGCTGATATAGGATACGAAAATCCTCTGCAGCACATCCCTTACCCCACAATACATGTTAAGTAAAATAAAAATAAACTAATTACAGCAATATGTTTAACTAGAAATAATTTCGAACGCTATGCTTTTTAATATTCTATGTAATGTTGGCAGCTTTATAGGAGTCTACGAATTTCAAATAATTACTTAAACTTATTTAAATAATTTGATTGAATTAACATACTGATTTGGCTGCACCCTAGTATACAAGTAATAAGTTAAGAAGATCCCATCCTGCTGCCCTCTATCAGAAGTGTGAAAAAGCTTTTACGTTAAACGTTCCTTCTGTTAAACCTAAAGTCGGCCATTTGTGGATATGATTCAAGTTTTCTTTTAAAGGTGTATATTTCAAAACTGTCTGAATGGATACCATTCCGAGTGGATACAATTCCAGTTTTTGTGGATATAATTCAGGTGGATACAATTCAGGATTTTCACAAAAGTAGTGTATTACAAAACTGTCGGAATGGATACTATTCCTAGTGGATACATTTCCAGGTTTTGTGGATATAATTCAGTTGGATACAATTCAGGTTTTTCACAAAATCTGTTTATTACAAAACTGTCGGAATGGATACCATTCCGAGTAGATACAATTTCAGTTTTTGTGGGCATAATTCAAGTGGATACAATTCAGGAATTTCACAAAAGCAGTTTATTACAAAACTGTTGGAATGGATACCATTCCGAGTGGATACAATTCAGTCGCTCAAAGAAAAAAGCTATTAATTACTACACACATGTGTATTTGAATATTCTTAAGTAGTTTTGATTACTTCTATTTATTGTATCATGTTAAATAATATTAAATAGTTTCTGACAGTTTATTATATGTTTAATTAAAAAAAAGTCCAATATTTGTAAAATATCACACTGCAACCACTCTGTCCTAAATTTGGATGGTTGTTTAATTTAACAAATTAATTTTGTAGTAAGCGAATGATAGAGCTGGTCTATTTACATTTGTTTTGATTAGTTTGTAAACAGTAGGACGTAACAGATGACTATTCAAAACAGTGTGTCAACACTGTTGTCGGCAATCAGAAGAGGCCAATCCATGTAGTATTAGAGCTAGGTATAGTTGTGTGTGCACTTAGATGTTCTCAAGTTTTCTCTTTTGAAACATTACTAGGTACATTAGACCATTAAAAATAATTGGTCACATGATCAGAATCAGGCTCAACTTTGCACAGGGCCACCATCTTGATTTTCCTATTCAACATTGGAGGTATTTTGAAGAGGATGATAATATAGGTATTTGGGGTATTATCTCATATTTTTGGGCATGTCCAGTTCAATGGTGGCATTACAAATTGATTTAGTTACTTTTTTTTTATATTAAATTTGTGTTGTGACATAACAAAAATATGACGGATTTCGTGTCAACTATTACTGAATATGCAAAATGTGTTAGGAAATATATTTCTCATAAACAACAGTCATGCAGCTATTTTCTTACACTTTACTATCATGGTTTAGTTTATGCAGCATTCAGCAAGTTGTGAGATTCCTTTTACAGAATGGTAATGCCAGACAATCTTGGTAGTACCATAAACCCCATCTGATATTTGTCATACCAAAAGCAAATAAATGGTACGGAATTCCATACGGACTTTCTTGCTCTATCGTTTAAAAATTGAGATATTTACTCAAAACTTGTAATATATGTGAAACGAAATAATAGACACTAGCAAACCCAAGCATAAATTGCGCTATATTAATATAAAATATTTTTGAGTCCAGGTTTTAAATTTTATAATTTTATTTTTAAAGAATTAATGTCCTCATTTGTATGTTTGGACCGATAAAAAAAAGATCAATATTGGGTCCACAAGGGTCAACACTTCGTATTAAAATTTCGACTTCCGGTTAACATTTTCGACATTTTACTAGGTGTTGCACATCTTCATGTCATCACATTGCTATAAAATTTCTCATTTATAAATTTTAACCAATAAATGCAAAATATTGACTATTGAGTCTAAAATAGAGATAGATCATCGTTGTATAAACATTTCTCCTAAGAGGCTTAAGGAAAAATAACATTAACTTGAAAGACTTACTTATATTTAATTACATTATGGCAATGAAGAATTATTGTGTTAAAAATTAAGTAGTATCTCTTTACAACTAAAACTCACAAAATTGTATTTGCTAATATCTCAGAAACTGTTGGTTTTATAAAAGTATATTTCAAATAAAAGTTTTTTATTTTTATTAATACTACAATTTTGCAATGATAAGCTATTTAGTATCTCAAATAGTTGTGGAGATACGGAAATTTCAGCTTCTGTAAAGTACCCTAAAATTAATTTTCATGGAAAAATAAAAATAGCCAGCTTATTTATAATCTTAATCAAAGCCTAGATACGAATTTTAATCAAAATTGTTTAGCCGATTTTGAGAAAATCGATTTTTTTTCTTTTCATTCTTTATTAAACTACTCTTAATTTTAATTTTAAACAGACACACAGACATACAGCATTGCAAAAACCACTTTTTAGGGTTCGGGGGTTCATTAGACGTTGACATCCATCAATATTTCAGGTTATATTTTTTTACGGTCGCAATACTTTACCTTTTGTTTTCTAAAAGTTAAAAAATATAAATATTTGCATATAGCTTGAAATTTATTGGTTTCATAAAAATATGATTCGAATAAAATATGTGTATTATAAATAGATCTACATATTTGTAATGATAAGTAATTTTATAACTCAAAGAGTTTCGAAGATATGATGAAAAATGATAATTTACGCATCAGACCGGATTCCTTAAAGTCATTTTGCCAAAATATTGAGAGTAGCCATATTGTTTGGAATATTTATAAATGTTTTGAAATGAAATTTAATCAAAATCGTAGAGTCGATTTTGAAAAATCGACCTTTTCTCTTTTTGCGCTTCAGTAAACGGCCCTTAATTTTAGGGTTAAATATCCAATTCCAAAAATATTTCCACCCCCAATAACTACTATAATTATTACACTCGTTATTGACATGTTGAAATAAATGTAAAACTTCATATTCACAGGGTTTTATTTTGCGTTTTAAACTGCTTTAGGATTGAGGTCAGCGCAGCTGGAGTGGGGAGTGGAGGCTTGTCACATGCTCGACCAATCCGTGAAGCGTAGTTGTCATAGCAACCGATGCACATTGCCAGATTTCTTGACAGTCACTGAGTATGCTTGCATAGTAGTAACGCGCAAACTCCTGCTGTGTGGCAACTATGCTCACCAGCCTAACCACCACGTGGATCCTAAAGCAGTTTAAATCGTGGTATAATTCAAGTAGCCTTAATATAATGCTCATGACACTTAACAATAGTTGTATTAACAAATAACATTGTTGTATTTTCAGTGCAAGAGGAAGGTACTATTTGCGTACGAACAAAGCGTCACCATTCGCACAAGAATCAAGTTTAATTGAAGTTTAACAAATTTGAAAGATAGGTTTCTTAAATATGTGTAAATATAAAAATGAAAATAAGATTTATCATAGTAAAAACAATCATTCTATTTTCAGGTGTTGTTAATTCTATTGAGAAAGTTTTTGTTTTTGACCTTACATAATATTGTGATGTATTATTTTTGTTATTGTTATTATTATTATTATTATTATTATTATATTATTATTATTTACTAACACATGGGTGATTAGCGATTCATTTAACCTTGCTTTGTAACCAACAATAATCGCTAGAACAAATCATAACCTTTTAAAATGTGTTACAAATTAGCAATACCGTAAAACAGCCCCACAGTCTCACAAAATGTTTAAACTATGCATCAATATTTCAATATTATTTTCCTTTGGAGATCTAAAAATGAACATGGATTAACTCAAACCAAAACATTATAAAAGTTAGTATGTGATTAGGGGGGGGGGGGAGGAATGAAAATAATTGGCATCGCGTTTTATTACCCGTTCGGTTTATATGTTACTGTAAAAGTCCGAAGACCGGTAAATCTTAGAACTTATTGGTATATCCTAGCATTTACCAATATCTGTTAGTAAAAGTCCAAAATATCTTAGAAAATGTTCACAGTTTGAGATTTAACCATCTCCAGAATCAGGTGGGAGAGATGATTTCCAGCTATAGCTTTGACCAGCACTCAAAAGTAAACCTATAACCTAGCCTGACCTAGCCAGTGTAATAACAGACCTCCCATTTCTTGCACTCTCGTTGAGCATGGTTAAATGTCACAAGTGTGCAATCCACAGTTTCAAACCGGTAACTCTATAAATTTGTTTGTGAAGAAGTTTGCCATTTTTAGAATGACAATCGTGAGTCCAGAGTGATAGACTGAATGAAATCTAGATGATGGGGGGGAATAAGATGAAATCAGACACGGAGAACCTCAAAAGTGCAAATAAAATACAGTATGGGCGATATTAGGTAAACGCGAATGTGTAAGTGCTGAGGTAGAAAGGTACAACGCCATAAAGTGTGTATTGTAAACACTGGAGGAGAAAGTCAGTGAGATTGAACAAAAACTCAGAAAAACATGGATAACACAAGCAATGGTCGATAAGATGGCAGAATATAAATAATGAACAAAGATGTAACATGAGGGTAGTATGATAAAAGAACTAAGAAAAGAGACGGATTTTGCAAAAGAATAGTATATACATCAGAAATTAAATGACATAAAGTAACTACAAGTAATCGGCAGATACGACATGATGCACACAAATAAGAATACCTTAAAATGTTAGGAATACAATGGATTACAAACAAATGAAATATAAGATTCAAGAGTGAATGTGGTTAATGATTGGGAATATTTAATAGCAATATGGGAAAAATATATTAGAGTATACCAGAAGATATGGAACTAGAACTAGAAGAAAAAAATGTAGGTGGATGAAAATGGTCCTATTGCAAGAGTGAAGAATAAAGGGCAATAATATACACGATGATTCACTCGGGGTTGAACACTTATTTTTTTAAATTAACTCATGTTGGGAAAGTCACATTTGAATAGTCTACATTGTAAAACATACCCTGGCCCATGACAAATAAGAATGTTTCATAGAAGATGCTAAAAGTGCCCACCGCCAGCGTCCAGACCCATAGTCACCCGAAGCACCATATTGGCGAATATGCGATGCAGCGTAGCCGACGTTGATGGGAGCAATTTCACGTCTGATATTGCCTTTCAATTCCTCAATCAACCTTGGCTTGTTGGTATAAACACTGCCTTTTAAAAGTCCCCATGCAAGGATATCTGAGGGTATTAGGTCAGGAGACCTAAGTGGCCACAGGTTTTTGGAAAAAAACTGTGGATTTCTGTCATGCTCTTATTAGAGATGTGGCAAGTTGCACCGTCCTGTATGTTGTTCCCCTTAATCTTGGGCCGTCCACCCGTATGCAGATCCACCAAGTTTCCCGTTCTCTCAAGCTTCTTCACCAAGTTCGAAATGGTGGTTCTGGTGGGTGGTGTACACCCACCAAATTTATTCAAAGTTGTTCATATACCCCCTATGGCATTGTTTGAAGGAACTGGTCATCCAGTATTGACGCACACACGCTCTTCAATTGAGTACACCATATTTCTTCTGCCGACTCACTTACATTGTCTGATTGACGTTTCCCCACTAAAGTCTAAAGAGATGCGTCATTGTGGTACCCAGCTGGCCAGCGGGGAGACATGTTTTTCCAAGTAACGCATGTTGACTGCTTCGTCATGAGATAAAGAACTGTCCTGTTCGTGTTTCATGCTCATATTATATTCTACATCGCTTTTATTATACAAAATAAGTGTTCAGTGCCAAGTGAATCACCCTGCACATTACAAGGGTAAAAGCCGCAGGTGACAATGAAGTAACAGCAGATTTACTGAAAGAGTTATGTTAAAACGGAATTAGATTAAGGCTATTACTCGATTATTAAACCAAATATACAACACAGGAGAATGGCTCAAAGCTTCCCATGCGTGACTACAGGACCATCAGTTTGATATCAAATGTGGCAAAGCAGTTGCTAAAATACCCACAAAGAGGTCAGAAAAGAAAATAAAGGAAGTCTGAGGAGAATATAAACCTAGTTTTAGGAAGTCAAGAGGAACGATATATTAAATTAGGTGGATAAGGATGGTAACGGAAAGAGTCCTAGACAATAAAGAAGACGAATGTGCTTATTTCATATAATGTAAAAAGAGGGCGTTTGACCAGGTAGACTGGAAGAAACTAATAATGCTCAAGGAAATAAGATTTGACAGGAGAGAGAGAGAGAGAGAGATTACTAAACGGAAAATTGTACATAAAAGCAGGTGTAGACCAAATTATGTATCCCTACTCCAAATCATATTGTAACAAAGAACTGGTCTTTTAAAGACATTACTCCCCGTATTTTAAGTGCCAGGTCAGTTTAGCATTGCACCTAAAAGACACGTGGTTTTTGTAACGATAGAATTTAAAAATATTTTATTCTTTGGAGCCATGTTTATTTTTTAGAGTGTGTAACTAGTTCCACAAAAAACTAGGTTAATATGCATAAACAGTTGAAAGAGTTATATTTATCTGCAGACGCATAAAGATTTCCAGAAGATATAAACTTTATTCTTTAGCGTGGCCATCTTGTCACTTTCGTAGATCAGATATCGGTAGTTATGTGAACTAGCAAGTGAACGTAAGCTAGTGTAACCCAGCGATAAGACATGCAACTATGTTTTCAAAGCTATGTGGAATGTTTCAATAAACGGGCACTAGGGGTTTTTTCATCATGTGTTTTAAAATGTAAATACTCTTGGTACATTTTTTATTCTATTGTGTAATTAGTTTGTTTTTATTTCCCGAACCTTTAAATTTTTCATATTTCACTCCTATTTACACCGTTCTAGTTTATTCTCCTTGTTCTATTTGGTTTATTAAATTTTTGACAGACATATTTTTTCATCCAAGTCAAGGTTTTCTCCTTGCTCATTTTGAAACGTTTCTTTAATGGGCCTACCTACTCGTGAGTTGAAAGAGACTCTTTCCATGTTGGCTAAGAAAGAAGGAAGTGAAGTGGATTTTCGTCCGTAATAAGTCAAAAATAGTATGGTCAATTTTGACTATCTCCAAGTGTAGAATATTTATTTAAATGGAAAGCCCCAGGTTCAGTTTCTGGCCTGGGAAAATTGGTGTACCTAAATTCTATTAGGTTTCGAAGAGATTTTAAAAAACAATCCACAGGTATATGTTTCCTCATTGATTGCAGCAAATTCTAAAATGACGCCAAGACTTCAAAATGTAATCGGACTTCATCAAACGCATCCTACGTTTACAGAACTTAAAATTATAAATTTTCAGGATAATAACACATTCGTTTCCGGCAAAAATATAAATTTCAACAATACTAACCTTTTTATTTAATTCTGAGAAATTGATTCATTGTTGGACTTAACATAAAGGAAAGGCTATCTCATTGATTTCACTTTATATTGTTCAAATTTCATTCCAAATTAAATTATAATAAATGTTATATTGTAAACTTAGTATTATTATCCTCTCAGGGAGGATTGTTTGATTTTTTAAATTGGGAAGTGAAAGAATATACATTTCTTCAATAGCTTGTCTTATGTGTTGTGTCATTATTATTATTTATTTATTTTATTTCATTGTTGACCTAACAATACAAATCTAGCCTTTATTGTACTGTTGATACTATTGTTTGTGGCTATTATCATTTAGACAACTCTAGAAACCAGGTAACATTTTATCCAAGATGGTGTTGACCTCGTCTGGTCATGAACTCCCAGCATTCCAAGGAGGCTTACAGAGGTAAGACCAATGTATATGCAGCTTCCCAGTGGTCTTGAGGTTAAAATGGTTTCGTGCTTATCTAAATTTATTTTGACTTTGCTAAGTTGGTAATATTCATTATAATTGTAGTAAGAAGAATTATATGAAATTAATACTATTAGGAACGCACTTCGATGTTAGATTTACTTAAATTGATATGTATAACTTATTTTAGTCAAATCTATTGCACTGTGTCAACATCGGGAACAACATCTTAGTGCTAGTTTGAACACCTAAAGATGGCGTAACCGCTGAAACATGTCGTCGTCCAACCAAGACTAACAAAACCGTTCAACACTAAATAAGTAGAGGAATCAAAATTCTAACAGATAAGGAACGTCAACTTATTACAAACCCCTAAGACGTTACATTTATAACTATTGTTACACTTTTTTCAAATTAATCAATTTGTACTTATATATGTTATCTAGTCTTTGTAACAAATCTTAACACAGTACAAGTATAACCTGGATGAAATACATCCTTTTATTTTCAATTAAATCTCCTAAATAATCAATTATCTCGATACCTAACACAGGTAAATTATGTAAATAATTAACTTGACCAAATAAGTTCAATGCTAATTGATTGTTAATACTTATTTTTGCCAAGATTTTACTTGATAAGTCATACCTTTCATTTTAATAAGTTATTTTAAAATGTTTTATGTTGATATTTTACACTGTCAATAATAGTCCTTGTTCACATTTGTAAGGTACCGTACATCAAAAACAATATAGTCGACCTAATTAATATTTTGTCAACCTTTCTGACAGTCATTCTTATAAATTGATTAAAATATCATTATAGAACATGTTTTCCTTGTTAATCTGTTTTTAAATAATTTATTAGAATATATAAATAATTCAACTAATAATTTCTATATTAATGGCGTATCAATTACCTATTATTTTTGTATAATAACTCCTACTTGATAAGTTTTATATTTCATACAGGTTTAAAATATTTTATGTCAAATTTATTTAAAAATTCATAAATATTAATTGTCTCTACTAACATTTTTAAAGTATTATTAACAACAATCTTGTTAAATTGCCAATTTATCTTCTAGTCAATTTGCTTATCAGCCACTCCTATAACCTGTTATTGATTAAAATATTTTAATTAACACAGAATACTTTTTCCTTGTTTATTTGTTAATAAAATAATTTTGAATATTATTATTGTAAATATCTTACCAATGACTTTTTAGAAGTTCTGTTGTACTTATTTAAAATACAATTGTTTTAACCAACTTCATAATTCATGATAAAATGAGTTCTTTCTCTAAATAAATCATCTTGAATGTTATTTATTCTTTATTTCTGTTTTCATTTAGTTGATTAAAAGAAGCTATACAAATCAATTTAAGTAAATGTAACAGCTAAGTGCGTTCCTTATATTATTAATTTTGCCCTATATTTTATTTATTTTAAATTATACATTAATATATTACATTGCATCGCATTGCATTACATCGCATTACATTACATTACAT
>CABFWB010001650.1:135125-148317 GCA_902151455.1 Timema bartmani
GTATAGTATAGTATAGTATAGTATAGTATAGTATAGTATAGTATAGTATAGTATAGTATAGTATAGTATAGTATAGTATAGTATAGTATAGTATAGTATAGTATAGTATAGTATAGTATAGTATAGTATAGTATAGTATAGTATAGTATAGTATAGTATAGTATAGTATAGTATAGTATAGTATAGTATAGTATAGTATAGTATAGTATAGTATAGTATAGTATAGTATAGTATAGTATAGTATAGTATAGTATAGTATAGTATAGTATAGTATAGTATAGTATAGTATAGTATAGTATAGTATAGTATAGTATAGTATAGTATAGTATAGTATAGTATAGTATAGTATAGTATAGTATAGTATAGTATAGTATAGTATAGTATAGTATAGTATAGTATAGTATAGTATAGTATAGTATAGTATAGTATAGTATAGTATAGTATAGTATAGTATAGTATAGTATAGTATAGTATAGTATAGTATAGTATAGTATAGTATAGTATAGTATAGTATAGTATAGTATAGTATAGTATCGTATCGCAATATATTTTTCCTCTTTTACATTTTACCACAATGTGATATGTAAAACATATGTTTAGCAATTGTTACTTTTGCAAGTCAAAACTTAGGTCCATACAAGAAACATATATCACGGTTTTATTAATTTTTTTAGTTTTTATTTATTGTTGACCTTAATATGTTTATATTAGGCCTAGTATTAATTATTAGTTATTTCTGAAATATTTATAATATTAGCATTTCATCCCATAGTAGTTTCTTTAATTACTATTAAATTATATTTAATAATAAAAAAAAATTAAATAATTATTTGTTAAAAGTATTATCAGTAACATTATAAATGTGAAAGGTCTGTACAGGTAGTATTACACAGAGAAAAAAAATTATCATAAACCTTTTTAACACTATTGATAAGATTATTACAAAACTAAGCTACTGCTGGTATATGTTCAATCTTACTTCTGTTGGTTCCTAGTCAGCTGGGAGTTTATTTTTATTCCTGCTTATCGGAAGTATACGACTATGGTAACTGAATAAAGTTATCTGTAATAACAATGGACTGTTTGAACTCATATCTATTTAAAACGCATGTAGTTCTATTTCTCTTGTTTACATTTAAAATAAACTGATTTGTTATACTTGTATACTTCTCTTATGTCTAATCCTTCCCAAACGTTATTATATTGTAATTGTACTCGTCACTTCTTCTACATGATAGGAGAAGCGAGTATTCAGATTTAAGCTAATATATACGATAAGTTTTTAAGGAATCTCGTTTGGAAGGCTATATCTTGTACCAGAATCCTAACTTATAGTAGTGTTTAGATAGGATAAAATACCTTCCAGTAGGGAATTTATACTTCCGTTCTAAATGGCTGTTTATCCTACCAAAATACTAATATAATTATGATAGTCTTCTGGTATGAAATAAAGCCTTACAGTTTGGGATTCCTACTAAAATAAGGGTTTAGTAAATACCGTGCGTCCTACAAGCCTATAAACTAAATGTAATACGGTTTTTAGCTAACTTGTTTCACTATAGTTATCGAACTCTCGAAATAATATGGTTTCTGAAAGCAATATACAAGATATGAGCCAACTTTTTTTTAAAAAATTGTAATATAATAATACATTCTACAAACATATAACTTAAGTGATCGTTTGAACGTATGTCAAGCAAATGTAATCACGTTTTAATAAACCTTATTCATTATATTTATCGAGCGTTCAATATAATATGATTTCTAAAACCAATATGCAAGCTAATAGCCAAATTTAAATATAAGTATAGTCATGGCAGACTGTAAACAACATGGATGATAGCTACATATTTAAATATATTAAAGATTTTTTTCGTATTTTTACAGTATTACCTGTAAAACTGAATTGTATATCCTTTAATGTAAATCGTTTTTCGGGCAAGTGTGGTATAATACTTCATTATTTTCAAACAATAACACTTTTATTTGTTACACCATCTCCTTTGCCTTCTACTTAACGACCACAATTAAATAAAAGAAAGAAGGTGAATCTACATAAGGAAAAATATAAGCAGTATTAAAAATATAACAATAATATGGTTTATTCAGTATAAACGTAGATAAAGCAAAGTACAGTGGTCTCATTATATCATTCTGAATAATGCTGAAAATAATAACGTGAAGCGCAGAATGTAAACATCCCATGTTTACATTTAAAACAGGTCGTCTTTAAGAGACACAAAATTACGTAGATTTTTAACATCAACAGAGAAGTTAAACTACCAAAAGTGAAGTGAAGTAAGATATCCACAAAATGAACAAACATTAAATATTCTTGCCTGATGGGCTCCTCAAACAATTACAAGTTACAATACGAAATTTACAAAACATAACGCGAGAGTTTGACTTCCAGACTCAAGTCAAAACCTCCCGGGACTAACTATCTCTTAGAAAAAACTAAAGATTGAAATTTAGAACAAATTTAAATTATATAAAAAAAATAACAAGCATGATTTTATTTCTACAGTCGCGTGAAATAGCAAAATACAAAAGTCCACACATTTTAACATTTTACATTTAAATTTACTCAATACAAAATTACCAATGGTGGAAATCAAACTAAACTAACCAACATGATACCGCGCCTAAGTGGCGACATAATAGTTAAATTTAAGCGACTGAGATAAAGAGAAAAGTTAAATATTACACGAAAAACAAAATAATGATTCTAATACAACAAATTTATAAGCCGAAAATAAATAGAGTCTATGAAAAGTAGACGCCATAGTTACTTTCCAATTAGTATATATGAAGGTGTATCCGATCATTGTCCAGGTCCATGACAATGATCCGTCCTCGTTCGCGGAATGATAGATAGTCATCCGCCCTCGTTCGCGGATTGATAGATAGTCATCCGCCCTCGTTCGCGGATTGATAGATAGTCATTTTTGCAGACACATACAGCCTGTTATATAGTGAGTTTCGTTACACGGAAAGGAGGGGAGGTAATTCTAGCACGTAGTTGCTAGCTGTCTTCGGTCACGTAGGCACTTTGTAGGGTTGTTCCATCAGAATATTAGAACAAGTCGACGATCATTCGATGTTTGGGGTAGTTCTTCAAACAGCCATCAGGGGGCGGGTGGATTGTTGTCTTCTATCGGACTCCATGTCGTTACGCCTCAGTTTCTATCTGACCAGACTGAGAGCAATCACGTGTTGACAGTAGACTTGCGTTAGCTCGGCCCATTCTCCACATGGCTGCACGGAGTAGGTCAGCTTTGGTGGCGGCTAGTGATAGAAGATTTCAAAGGTAAGTTCCTGAACAATTATGAGTGTAATATTACAGAAGATTGTACAGTATGAAATATACTGTGTCGTATTATCTTTCCGTATTAGCCTACAGGGACTACAACAGAGAATAGTACCATTGTAGGGATTCTATTTGGGTCGGAATTATTGAGCGGGTGGTATGAATTCTTGATAGTTACGTATCAACATTATAATGTGATGGATCCAATTGTAACTAACTGTAAGTTAACGTTACATATTCATCATAATCATGTTTTCGCATAAGAACATTGAAAGAAGCCGTCAAAGCTGTCCCCCCACAATGAAGCAGACGAAAAACTTGAACGTTATGCTTTGGTCCTTGGCAATGCGTATGTTTATGTCCATCCAGTATAATATAGAATTCACTTTAAAGAATTAAAATATGTTTTAATTACTTATTTTCTGATATCCATGGAAGTAATTCCTTAATTCATGGTACCTATAAGGCATGTAAACTTACCTTTAAATTTGCGAAAATCCTTTTTTTTCATCGAGAGGAATGCAGTTTGCTTACACACAAATAAGATCAACATACTTGTGTGACCCTGTAGAACCATCACAGCATTCTATCGGCCGGCTCGGAAGAAGCCTAGCCCGTGGAACAGAGGTATGAGGAGAAGTATTTGTTTGCATAGTTTACAGCGCGATATTCAAATTCCGAGAGCATTTTCTAAGCTGATTAAATTTGAAATCATCCTTTAATACTTGGGTGTTTATTTTGGACTATCTGTTGATTCTTTTTTTTTTATATATATATATATACAAAATATTGTTACAAGATGATTTGGAACATTTTAAAATTAGAACGCACGTCTCTTGTATGGTGTGTGGTTCTGACTAAGAATACAATCTGACTTTGATTTTGTCATACCTGAATTTGTATAGTAAAAATGGGACCTAAGCCTCATAAATCTAATTCAAAAATGAGTACAGTGTTCATTAATGTAATAAATGTTTGTAGGAGGTTCTTCATGGTATTTTTAATAGGAAGATTTTCAATTTCAAGGCAAGAAAATTATTCAAGATTTCAACAGGGGACAGTTTTTTTTATCACTTAGATTATTCTGATTTTATCTAGTTTTATCCATTCCTATTTCAAGCCATCCAAGAACAGATACTATTTTAAACTATTCTCCAAGAAATGAACTCAGTTTACTAAACTTATTTTGTTCAGCATTTAAATAATAAATTTTATAAAATAATCATTGATTTTTTCAATGCCGATTGTTATCATTTTAGCTATCTTCAAACATCCATTATTTATTTTGTCTCAATCATGCTGTATATTTTTCAATATAATTTCCTTTATTAAAATTAACTATAATCATAATGAATTTTATCTTTGTGTGATCACATTAATTTCAATATTATTTTATGTAGGCTACATTACAAATGGAATATTTGTTTCATTCAAAAGTACGACATTAGATTTATGGATTACCTTAGTATTGTTATTTAACTAGAGCTCCTCAGACAGAAATAATGAAATGGGTAAGTATTTGGAATTACATTCATAATATTTAAAATGATGTTTACATGTATTTATTTGTATCACTTCTTCATACAGAGTTTGTATTATTTTATAATCTATTTACCACCCATGAGCATATGTTCTGTTAAGTTTTTTATGTTGTGTCTGCTCGATCCTCTATAGGACATTAAACTTAATGATTAATATATGTTTAAGTCTCTTTACTTTGTTTGTTTCCATGCAAGTGGATTGGTCTTACTCGTAAAATAATTAATGGTAGATTACAACTGGCAAAATTCAATTTATGGAATTTCTCGGTCAGCCATGGGACACGATGGCATAATGGCATAGTGGTATGGGGCTGGTAGCATGGTATGCGGAATAAAAGTACATATCGGTACAAAAACCGGAGCAGTAACATAAAATACTTATTAGTGTCCTATTCATAATTCTACCAAATTCTTTTCCTCAGTAAAAGACATTCCGTCTTCACTTTATAATGGCAGAATTAATCTGCAAGGGTTTCGTTCTTGTTTATAACCCTGGCATAAATAAATACTTTTGTAAAGAAGTAGCCCTAAAAAAGATTCCTCCCATCCACGAATCGACGTGAAAATGTAACCCTTGACACGATTATTTTTAGAAGATAAATTGTAAAGAGCTGACTTGCTTTTGGTGGACAGACCCTTACTGGAGGACCAGGGGATTAAAATCACCCCCACAATATAATTCGTGAATGACACTCGATTTTCCGTAGTAAAACAAGATGAATATATGACAGTCACACTAATTCTATTTTGACCATATACGATAAAAGGCAAAGGTTATTATCAATACAGTGGGTTAATCACAGTTACCTATCTTAATAAAACAACTAAATTAATCAATGTTGTATTTATTTCAAATGAAATACTAAACTTAATATAAAATGTTGTTTGTATAAGTAGCTACCTGGTGTCAAAACACAAGACAGTAGAATATAGCACACACAAGTTCTAAAATACGTATATCGAGAAATACCAAGATGGTAGAATAAAGCACACACGAGGACTAACACGCGCGTGTCGAAAAAGATCAAGCCGGGCAGTATCTGAACATGGGACATCAATTTATAAGCTGCGTGTGTTTAGAATTTAATGATCAAACAACTAAATAGATTAAAAACCTATATGAATAAAAGGCTAATGGTCTCTTTAAGTTAATGTTTATGTAATGCATATCTGTCCAGAGAATGTTTAGTACTTCTCAATGAGCTAGAAAGATTAATAAATTTGGTGAAATTGTAAAGGAACCACTCAAGAGGTGAGCAAAACTTTCAAACTTGAAACCTAAGTAAAAATTAAATTAAAAATAAATGGTACGGAACCCCGCACGGACTTTCTCGATCTACTGTTTAAAAATGGAGATCTTTACTGAAAACTTCAATATATGTGAAACTAAATAATATACACTAGCAAACCCAAGCAAAAATTGCACTATATTTATGCAACACATTTTTTTAGTCCCGGTTTTAAATTTAATATATTTTTATTTGTACGTTTGGACCAATAAAAAAGATTAATATTGGGTCCACAAGGGTTAACACTTCGTATTAAGATTTCGACTTCCAATTGAAATTATATTAGGTGTTGCGCATCTTCAGGTCAGTGCATTGATATTAAATTCTTTATTTATAAATTTTGACCAATAAAAAATGTAAATATTGACTATTGAGTCTAAAATGGAAATAGATCTTTGTTGTACAAACATTTCTCCTAAGAGATTTAAGTAAAAATAACATAAACTTTTTGAGAGATTTATATTTAATTAATCTATGTCATTGGAGAATTATTGCGTTAAAACTTGAGTAGTATATCTTTACAACTTAAGCTCACAAAATGGTATTAATATATTTGCCAATATCTCAGAAACTGTTGGTTTTATAAAAATATATTTCGTATAAAAGTTTTTTATTTTTTAAAGTACTACAATTTGGCAATGCTAAGTTATTTAGTATCTCAAATAGTTGCGGAGCTAGGAAATTTCTGTTTCTGTAAAGAACCCTAAAAGTCATTTTCATGGAAAAATGAAAGTATCTAGTTTATTTATAATATTAATCAACGCCTAGATACGAATTTTAATCAAAATCTTTATATCCAATTTTGAGAAAATCGATTTTTTCTCTTTTCGCCCTTTATAAAAATAACTCATAATTTTAAGTTTTAACAAATACACAGACAGACGTCATTGCAAAGACCATTTTTAAGGGTTCGGGGGGTCATGAGACGTCGACATCCATCAACATTTCAGGTTAGATTTTTTTACGGTCGTAATAATTAACTTTTAGTGTTCAAAAAGCTAAAAATTATATATATTTACTTATAGCTTGAAAGTTATTTGTTTTATAAATATATGTTTTAATTAAAATATTTGTATTATAAATAGATCTACATATTTATAATGATAAGTAATTTCATATCTCAAATATTTTCGGATATATGATTTTTTTTAAATGGTAGGTGCACCGCACAGACTTTCTCTCTCTTTCTATAAACTTCTGAACGGAATAATGTACATTGTATCAACACCACTCCACATAAGAACAAGCATAAAATAATATACAATGATATAGAATCAATTAGAAAAGAGGCGCATCTTTGTCCACCTAAGAAAATTTCAAACAGTTTAATGTNGATTTTTTTTAAATGGTAGGTGCACCGCACAGACTTTCTCTCTCTTTCTATAAACTTCTGAACGGAATAATGTACATTGTATCAACACCACTCCACATAAGAACAAGCATAAAATAATATACAATGATATAGAATCAATTAGAAAAGAGGCGCATCTTTGTCCACCTAAGAGCATTTCAAACAGTTTAATGTTTTAAAGACCTTAAATACTTAAACTTTAATGTCCAAAAAGTTAAAAAATATATATATAATTGCGTGTAGATTGAAAGTTATTGATTTTATAAAAATATGTTTCGAATAAAATATTTGTATTATACATATTTGTAATGCTAATTAATTTCATATCTCAAATAGTTTCGGAGTTATTATAAAAAAATTGTTAATTTACGCTTCAGACCAGAGCCCTTAAAGCCATTTTGCCGAAATATTGAAAGTAGCCATTTAGTTTGGAATATTTATTAATGTTTATAAATGAAATTTAATCAAAATCGTTAGAGCCTTTTTTAGAAAATCGACTTTTTTTCTTTTTGCCTTTCAGTAAACTACCCTTTATTTTAGAGGTAGATATCCAATTCCAAAAACCCCTCGCGGCAACCTTATGAAAACCCTAGATACCAAGTTTTAGCCCGATCGGTAAAATAGTTTAGGCTCTAGTCGGATGTACAGACAGACAGACAAACGGAAATTCAAAAATCTTTTTTTTTTATTCAGGGAGTCATGAAACGTCAATATTCATCAAAATCTCGAGTTCGATTTTTTTGACGATCACTATTCTTTCTCTACCTATAAGATAGAGAAAAAGTAAAAACAGTACGTGATTTATCCAATCATTTTAAATTGTCGAGATGTTATTTTCACTTCAAAATCAAAGAGAAACTAAAATAAAAGTTCCAATATAAAATCTAGAGAGAAATAAGTGCAGATTATTATACAGTGACCTATCTTTATAATTTTGCTGACCGTTTCTTATTCATTTTAGCAAATAAAAACAGTATTTCTTTGTAAATAAAAATTACTTAGGTAGCGTTCAACATGTTTATCTAATCATGTTAAGCTTACATGTATTCAAATAAATCAATGACTATTCTAACCAAAAGTTACTTTGAAAATGAAAGAGTGTGGGAAAATAACAGAAAGAAGCTGTTATTCCCTGAGGTTTTGATTGTGAAAATTTGGTTCTCCGAGATGTACTGTACAGGACATACTGATTCAACAAGACAGAAAGTGGGAAGATTCCAAATAGAGGAAACCCCAACATCACCTTCCGTAAACCATCCAAGATATGTCTGACATAAACAAGGAAGAAAAGGTTTGCAGCAGCATATATTTGACGTTAAACGTAGAACACAAACATTATTTAGAATTAGTGGGAATCGTTCAAATGGCATTACAGACCAAACTGCTAATATAGGATGAGTCAACCATGGCTCCGAGACATGTAGTATATGCAGGCGATAATTTGTTGCAGAAAAGTCCAATGAACTATCATTTTCCTTTGGGGGAATTTTAACTGTTAAGGTATCGCTTCAGGTAATGTTTACAAATTATTTCACATGCTCGTAGGACAGCAATGGTTCAGACTAGTATTAAATATTCTCAGCTGTGGAATGTGTTTTAAATGATCAAGCTAAATAATAATTTACGGGAAGGCATCAATAAATTATGTCATTGGCTAATGCAATTGAGTGGTGGAAGACTGAAAAATTAAAGCTTTAAAAATTATTATAAAAGGGCCAGAAGAAATATTGACACACGACTCGGTGGTTCACGAAATATTAGGAAATGGGCTGAGCCCAAATGTATTTCGAGTGTCATTTCTGTGTTCACGAATGAAAGGGCTGCACAAATAAATAAGGAAGTACTTAGTATTTTAGAGGGAAAAGTTCATTGTTACATTAGTTTGAACTCAAACCGTAAGAATGAGCAGGAAAAAGATTTTTAAACAGTTTAACAACCTCAGGAATACCGCCACACAATTTAAACTTAATATATATATATATATATAATATTGCCCATTGAGTAATTAAATACTAAACAGGGCCATTGTAATGGAACTTCTTAGCAGGGACAAATTAAATATAAATCTACAATCAATGCCACAATTTTAACAGGTTTATACACCCACTTCGATGGCCGCGTTGTCTAACACGCTACTCTCGTGTTAGACTAGACTGCCGAAGACAGGATCATCGGGGTTTGATCCCGGTCGGGTGCACCAAGGGTGGTTTTCTTAAATGGTTTTCCACTCTCCTTACATGCAAATGCGGGTGCACTTCATCTCAAGTAAAACTTATTCATTCCTAAACCATTAGGGTAGTTAGTATATAGGCGTATAACCCGAACGGGTAGTAAGATACGGTGCTAAGGAAAAACAAAACAAAAAAGATGTTTACATCACGGAAACATATATTTATTACCGACAATTGATTTGGTACATGTAGACCTTGGCATACCTTTTATTTTGAGATAGAACCAAGTCCCAGTTAAACTGGTGTTTTCAAATTACTACTTATTAGTTACAATGTCAAACCTTGGACATTGTGTCTATCTCTGCCCAAGTCCGTGTTCATCCATGGCCCATTCTACTATCAGCACATACAAAACCTGACATTACATGCGCTTATCTATTGACAAATAGGTTTTATTAGGTTGATTATTACTATACTTAACCTTATCTGCATAGAAATAAATTGTTAATAAATCTAAAACTAGTTTCAACTAATGATAAAGAATAATAAACGGAATTTTGTGGTCGTGTGGCAGAAACATTAATGTTAGTAGCTGGTTAATTTGTATTTGTTCAGACAATCATTTTGTTAGAAACATATGCTATATTAAACGAAAACTGACTTGACATGAAGTGGGTCACATATGTAATGTTCACTGTTTTTATTCAATCAGGTATGTTCCTTATTGTTTCTTTATAATTGTGTCGGTATTATTATTAAATATTTTGTTCCCAAATAAAGGTATATTTAAACACACTACTTACAAGCGCAGGCGTCTACAATCCTTCCGGACTATATTTAATTTTACACTAATATCGTAGGGATTAGGAATTAATAATTTAGAATAAATGTACCATCCCTTTTGTGGAGGGTCATTTAAAAACCATTTTGTAAATAAAATATCTTACTACACTCGTCCAAGATTCCGTCACCGGAAAGCCAGACTAGGGGATCCTGGGAATTCTCCCACGTATTAGCCGGTGTGAGTTCGCAAACTTACTTAACCTAATACATAACACTAACAACCGTCTATACCATTATTCTTGATGCTGTTAAGGCATGGGGCCTATTTATTAAGGATGGGGTACTCACACATTTAATTATCGCACCAGATGTGTACAATTATAAAAACGGACTAAAATAATTAAAAGGGATTGTTTGAACAATGAATTACAAATCTAACAGACTTATGTATAATCATGGATATGGGTAAGTTACACTATTAATACTTGATAAGCTTAAATCATCTAGGGGTACTATTTTTAAACGCATTATCTGATGGCACCGGACATAACTGAGCTCATAATCAGCTAATTTGTCCCAGAATGAACATCAGCTTATGCGCCAGCCGTTTCCATGTTCAGATTACAAAAGCCATTGTTTCGAAACTATGAATGTTAGTGTAATCTAGGCGAACGTCCTAAGATTTGTAATAATTCCTAGTTACCGATTTTATCCAAGTAGTATTATTTGTATATTGCAAAATTTTAGTAGATTTTTACCTGTGTGTTAGGTAATAGCGACTTATCTTGAATTAAATATAGAACAAAACTAAATAAAATTAATTTTGTTAAATAATAACCGAGTTTTAAAAAATCATTTAATAGTCATGAATTTATCAGGCTTTCGGTAATCGAACCAAGAATCTTACACCATTATGTAGAAGCTTATCCAATATATCGAACTGATTTGTAGAACCAACCCATATGTCTAATATTAAATAATCCACGATCCAGCTATCTTAAAAGAGCCCCTGTTCCTTAAATTTACTTGCCACCCCTCCCAACCACGGATATGATTAACTGATTGTCTAATTAATTTCTTGCATATACTGATAGGACTCCCCCTTCTATTCCTGTTCATTTAACTTATGGAAATTAATTTAAAAATAGCTTTTATTGGCACTAGAATAAAGTGGCATTTTCAGGGGCAATCCTCTTTAAGTTATTGGTTGAAGCCAGAGAAGGAAATAGTGCATAATACTTTGTGTATCTATAAATTTTATATTAAAGGAATTATAACATGCCATTTAATTGAATTTTTGAAAATTAGTTACCTACATATATGTATATAAGAGTGTTTTTAAACTCTGACCAAACTTAAACCACAGTATTTATGAGCAGAAAAAACAGAAAGTCCTTGCAAAAAAAAAAGTATGTAAAAGTAATCTTGCATTAATAAATGAAAGTTGAAGTTAGACGAAACAACGCCGGGAGTAGGCAGCTATACGTGCGCGCGTGTACATCAAGCTGCATATCACTAGGCGGGCAAAAGGGCCTGGTCGCGAGCAAGGTAGCGGGTGTTGTTGCATCTAAGGGTACGTGCACACAGGCAGCGAGGCGATGCGATTACGAGCGGAGCGAAGCGAGACGTCTACACGTAACAAAGAGAGGGCAATCAACACAAATACAGCGTTACGAAGCGGGGTGCGGCAGCACTTGTTTGTTGGCAAAATGGATTCACATAAGCGAGTGGGATCATGAATTATGTCAATACAGTGCCTATTATGAGGAATACATGGGCGATGGGGAGGGGGTATATGGGTTTCAACCCCAAACTCTCGAGAATCTCCTAAGTTTTTAATATAAAGATTAAAGATGGCCTTGTGTCAAACTTTAAATAACTTAAGAGACATTCACTTTTCAAAAATTTGCCAGGGAAGGACCACTACAAATAGCTTCTAGAGTCATTAAATTTTCAACAAATTTTGAAGTGAATATCACTATAATCGCCTTCTAGAGACATCAGATTTTTTAAAAAAATACAGGTAAGTGGTCACTCCAAATAGCTTCCAAAGCATTCAATTTTTAAATATTTACTCGTGGAAGACCACTTTCAATAGCTTCAAAGGGGATTTTTTTTAAATCCAGGTGAGGAATATTTCACATTTCTTCTAATCGTATTAAATTTTTTTAAATAGCTGGAGGAAGACCAATTCAAATAACTTTTAGAGGCAGCTAGTTTTATAAAGAAAAAATATCAGGTGAGAAACACTTTCAATTGCTTCTAGAGCATTCCAAACGTCAAAAAATATCTGGATGAGGACCAATTGAAATTCTAGATCAATCAAATTTATCAAAAATATTTTGGCAATCACTTCTTAGATTATCTTTTAGAAGCATCAAAATGTTCAACAATTTGCCAAAGGAGTATACAATAATGTCAACCGTGACCTTTATTATATTCTCAGTAAAGTTCTGAATGTTTTAGAGAAGCAAGCCACAAACTGGAGAAAGCCTGTGGCCTTGCATATACTTCAGCAATCAGGAGCTCTACGTCCAACATAACGCGTCAAATCGCTTTTAAAAACAAATAATTCTGTTCTAAAGTGGATCGCCCAGGCTCACCTCGCATCGCTCAGCCTCATGTCACTGCCTGTCTGTTATGACTCACAAGCTATGAATGATGTTGTTCTCTCTGATCAACCTCATGTCACTGCCTGTCTGTTATGATTCACAAGCTATGTATGATGTTGTTCACTCTGGTCAACC
>CABFWB010001651.1:0-16949 GCA_902151455.1 Timema bartmani
GTTAACTTCAAACAATTATTTGAAGTGGCGATTTAAAAAAGGGTTGTGCCACCTTTCTACACTATTACAAGGTTATATTTGAAAAAGGGGCTCTGGCGAGAGGGATTAAATTTACAGGTCTACCATATATTCTGAGAGGAGATAACATACATATTGTAATTACTTGATTAATGAGAAATTTTGAAATGGGGCTGAGGCCACCTCATACACTCTTACATTTGAGTACACGAACGGGTGCAAAAGAAGACAACTAATGAAAGAGTAAACCTTCATTTTAGACAAATAATAAAATCAAAATTTTGAAAACCATTTGTTTAGGTAACTTAGCTCAGTTAATAATAACTCTGCCCATTAATATTCAGGTTTGATACCCGGATAGAGTCGATAAGTTTTCACTTGTTACAGTTTTTTTAAATTTACATTCATTTACCGAATTAATTCAAGGGCTTAAGAGAGGGATGCTGAGTTTATATTTAATGCCGCTGTGTTATCTGATAAATAAATAGAGATTAAACCAAATTTGTCAAAACATCCCTGGTACACAAGGTCAATATTCAAGCCTCGACTCATCGTCACTGAGATTCACATCTATTGCTAGATGACTCCCGCCCTTGGACTGATGTTTTATGTTGAACAAGGTTGAGTCAGCAAGGTAGAAAGATGTAATAACATTATATTGCCTTGCCCGACCAGAACAACTTTGTATATTAACTGCTTGGTTAAGGTCCCGGTCACACAACTCAAAATTAGCTCGTAAAGTAAAAAAAAAAAANAGAACAACTTTGTATATTAACTGCTTGGTTAAGGTCCCGGTCACACAACTCAAAATTAGCTCGTAAAGTAAAAAAAAAAAAGTCTGGGCGAATCGCGTTAAAGAATACTTGATTGGGATTGGTATTAGCTCGTATTTAGCTTGACATAGTTAATTTGATATCGTTCACTTTTTATTTAATATTTTCATCTACCTTGCGTTGTGTTATTAAGTTTAAGTTACATGTTTATTTTTATAAAATGAAGAATAATATACTAAGAGAAAAATTGAAACTATTATTTTATTAGTACGGTAAACAATTTAAAAGGAAACTGCGCGCCACTCCAGAGTCCGGACGTTTCTTCTTAGCAATATTACCCGAATGACTCTTACAAATATCACCCAAAATTTATTTAACAAAAAAAACTTGCCATACTATCGAGTAACCCTTTCCTCCGCCCTCCTTTTACAATATCAAGGTTAACTGTAAAAGCTAGCCTTTACCTGACAGAGGTTTGCGTAATCATTATTTCCTTAAATACCTTTATATTTTAATTTTTTATTTATTTAGCACCACGTCTTACTACCTGTTCAGACTATATGGGTATTACGTACTAATTACGCTAATGAGTATGGGAGGATGAAGGTAGAATTGGAAGAAATATACCCGCATTTGTGTGGAGGAAGAGTAGAAACCCCTTTTGGAAAACCACCCTTAGTACACCCGACTGAGATTTGAGACTTAATCTTCCTGTAATAGGCAGTCTAGTCTAGCATGAGAGTGACGCCTTAGACAATGTGGCCACCGAAGCAGGCTACATGGCAATACTACAGCTAATTTCACTTAATATAAAAAGTGCATATAGAGCTGATGTTTCAAACTGGTAAATTATTCCTTATTTTGAGCTGTTTTTAGCTAACAACGATTTAAACTATCGCCCGTACTGGTGGACACGTAGACTAAGACGTCACTATCGTATTTTATGGTTTTCCATGAGCTAGGGCTAGAATCTCAGCTCGGTGTTTGAAGTAGGTTTTTTCTTAAATGTTTTCTCTATCTCCCTCCACGTAAATTTTGGTATAATTGTTCTAAATTCGACCTTACTCATCCTTATCTAATAAGTGTTTGTATCGGATATTACGGATGTGGTAGTAAGAGGCAACGTATGGATTTAAACTATTTTTAAACTTTAGAAACTGAATTGGAAAGGAAGGAAACACAAAGTATAAAAATCATGAAAAGAGGATATAAAACGCAAATTTATAAAAAAAAAATCCTCCGTACTAATCGTATAAATCTAGACCTGACCCGATAAACAAAGCTAATATGTCCCCCAAGCCCCTTGCGTCAACTTTACCATCTGTTTCCTATTCAGAATAATATAAATGTTAGATTTAAAAACAAAATAAAGAGCTTTTCGTGAAAATGGACATTTAATGCTTACAAATATATCACTTTCATTGGTAGGCGTATGTACTAAACTTCAACACCATTTAAATGGTTTACCGGTGATGGGAGGTCATGTTTTGAATCCCGACCAAGTATTTTGAAATTTATTTTTTTTGCTAAATTATGTTCTATTTTCCTTCAATAAAGATTATAGTGAATTTATTCTTAACTCTACCTTTCTAATCCCTACTCCATTAGTGTAATTAACCAGAGATAGTCCTAAAAGGTAATATGAAGCGTTAGAAAAAAAGTCATTTTAAAAGCTATGCATTATAAATATGTCATGGCAAGTCTGGGGGAATATGACCTCAATGTCGAATATAATTATCATTAAAAATATGTTGCTACTTAGCAATGGAGATCGTATGTTCATTACAAGTTGATAATGATGGCGGATTATGTCGTTCCAACCTTCCCCAAAGGCATTACAGTTCGTTAGTGGCTCCATGGTAAAATACACAAAGTTAAAAAAAAATGGCAAAATATAGTGCATTGATAGTCTCATGTCATTAGGTTTCTTTTTTTGAATGGGTTGGCATAAATTCTGTCCCGAAGATTTTATAACCCCAAGCTCCTGTGTAGATCCCATGCCGTCATTAGCAAAGGCGATGTAGATTACGTATCGTATTTAATTTATTTTTTAAAACATTTCAATTAGACTGTTAGATACACCCTGCACCAAGGTCGACACATTTGTGAAAGTAATGAAATACGTACAGAGTGAAACGGATATTAATTAGCGCCGAAATCCGCCAAATAAATATAAAGGCAATAGGGGAAATAAGAGAGGTTCTTGGCTGATTAAACGGCTGTTTCTAATGATTGTAAACAAAATATCAACTTTTGATTTTGTCAAAGAGGTTTCATGATTTTTTCAGAGAATATCAATGCCTTAAGAGGACTGTAAGCTGTGACATTGTGTAGAGTTTTAAAATCGTTCGTTCGTTTAGACATTTTTACCCCATTAAATCTATTTTATTTTTGATTTATTTGAGGTATTCAACGTGCACTTTCTGAACCGACTGATTATATCAGCACATGAGAATGTCTATGAGCGAGATCGAAAGGTTTCAACGATTCTTCCGGGAAAGGTATTTTCACAATCGATTTGGGACCACCCGCCTCGGTGGCGTAGTTGGCTAACGCGCCAGTCGTGTTGAGCCAGACCACCAAGGACGGGGAGATTGAGGTTCGAATCTTGGTCGGGTGAACTGGGCCTGGGGGTGGTTTTTCCTAAATGGTTTTCCACCCTCCCTCCACGCAAATTTGAGTTCACTTCCTTTAAATTCAACCCTCCCAATTCCTAATCCATTAGAGTAATTAGTACTTAAGCGTATAACCCGAACGGGTAGTAAGACGCGGTGCTAAATATTATTATTATTATTATTATTATTATTATTATTATTATTATTATTATTATTGTTATTTATCTTTATCGCTCAAGAAAAACTTCGTTGATCTCGGTTGGGTTTGAACCCACGAACACCAGGTCCTGAGGAGATTACACCCCAAGACCGCCGAGGTCAACCCCATGAAATATAAGTTAATACAAACAAATCTTGACAAGTTGAAAAAATGTGGTCATGTTAAAATAAATGTTTGAAATACAACGAAAAGGTTTTCACTACTATAGCTAATTTGATATAGTTATTATTAATCTAAGGGAGGATCAGGGAGGGATGCAATTTACATATCATTCTTATAATGATTGGACTGAATCGACACCAAAGCTTATAATGTTGGGAAGGAATTTACATTGAAAAATGTAAACAAGCCAGAATTTACAAAAACCAGTTTGATCAAGAACGTACTTACACTATATTTATTATGTAAACTACCTAAGATACACAATTAATTAATTACAAAGTGTATACAGATTTGCGAAATTCCTCTTCAAAACGTTAAATAATAAATTATTCTATACTTGGATTGGAATCGAGCTAGGGTCTTTTATTTGAATAAATCTTACTCCTTAAGTCACCTTAAACCCTTAGATGTCTACCATAAAATCAACAAGCTAAAGTTTTTTTTAGCTACCTATATAGTTTTTATCAGAACATTTTTTTTTCCCCAAAATAATTGGATGGGAAAATAACAATAGAAGAGTAAAGCTTTACTTTATCTTTTTTAAAAGATGTTATTTTTATAACCACGTCACCATTGCCATGACAACCAGCTAAACAATGTCTTCTCAACAATAGTTTTTTTCCCCCCTTCTTGATGTCACGATACTGGTGGCGCAATTCATAAAAAAAAACTATGTTTAGTCGAAAATAAAATATTGCTCTTATTTTCTTCTTTCATGCTTCTTGTTCACAATTTTTGTTATTTGAATAAATAATAAAATCTCTAAACTGGAGAAACTCGACTTGTGAAGTTTATGGTAGCCTCTTAAACAAGAGGAGCGAGATTCTTAACGTAAGAACACGGTCCCGTATGCATGGGTTGGTTAAGAACCTGTTTCCAAGTCCTAAAAACCCTGCGAGCTTGTTTATAGCGCTATGCAAAGAAAGCAAGCCTTTACACCTGTTGTCCGCAGACGAGACGAGACAAGCCGAGCTTGGCCGAATCGGGCCGAATAGGATTTATCCGACGAGGTTAAACCGTGGGGTGGATTGTATGTTCATTCGTAGTTGTTGTTTGTTTTAGTTTATTTTATCACCGCATCTTCAGGTAATACACATTTATGATGATTACTCTAATCGGCTAGAGATAAGGAAGGAAGCCTTTTATAGGTAGTAAACTCACATTTCGTTCATTTCGTTTAATACAATCATAAATACATCCCGATCAATATAATACAATTATAAGCTACTAAAGAATAAAATATTTTAATTAAACTAAATTTTACAATGTTTTGTGAACTGCCCTTTAAAACACAAAAAGGTCATGACGCTGCTTTAAAGACAAATGAGTAAACAATTTCACTAAACATGTCACTAAGAATCTTATTGTATTAAAAGAGTAATTAATTTATATAACCTTTTACAAATATTTTTATGTCAAATCTCTTTTTTTGTATAATAAGCCAATAATAATAATCCTCATTAAAATATAACTATCATCAACCATATTTTGGGAAAGGGAATAAACCCAATTTTCCCTAGAAAAACCGTAACTTCTGACTAGAATTTGAGGCTTTTCAATCGTTCAACATGAGTGAAAAGCCAAGCTGGCTATGTATGGGACCCAGAAAACGTTAAGTTACTATGATCATCCTCTCAGTAGATTTTACATATCGTTTAATTAACGCAACTATTCTTCCCCCCACACACACACAGTAATGCATGCGGGCATTACCGGCGTAAGTAAGCTCCTTTTAGAGGGACGTGTCGCTATCATCCAGCTGAAGCTCGGGCCATGACTTGTCCAAAACATTATCCTCCCTTTGGTGTGTAGTTGATTTTTATCACATTTTAATCATGCTTGTCAAGTTAAAAGCACTTACTTTAGAAAGAAGTTCTAATTAATTTTCTGACTGTCTCAGAAACAGTTACCGGATGTTCTGTTTCCGGCGAAACGATAAACTCCCTTTTGTTTGACAGAAAGCGATAAACCTCCCCTTGTTTGTTCCCAAGAAATATAAAAGTCTACGTAACACCTAGTGGAAGAGTATGACGTCAGACATCACCGAATGGTAGAGAACTGAGGTACAGATGAAAGAGACCTGATTCAGTGGCCGCATGGTCTAAGGCATCACTCTCATGTTAAGACTATACTGCCAATGACAGGGAGATCGGTGCTCGAATCCCGGTCGGGTGGACTCAGGGTGGTTCTTCCAAAATGGCTTTCCACCCTCCCTCCACGCAAATGTAGGTAGAGGAGACTGGGGAGGTTTGCAACAGAATTCACATACTCTTTTTACACGTTCATTTTTATGGAATAAATAACTATATTTTATAGACATATTCATACATGTGTTTCAAATCTATGGTAAAGAAAATCAACAAACATTTAAAATTACATTTATTCTATTTTTATGTTTAGTTAGGTGCTTACAAATAAATGTCAGAATCACATTTTATACATATGAAAAAATATCCTCTTTAGCGTAATGCCAACAATCCTTAAATTTGCAGACATTACACTGAATCCTTTGTTTCTGATTTAGATTGAAAGCATTATTTCACTTATTAATTTTTTCAATTTTACTATTCAATTAGAGAATGTTTAGTAGTGAGCATTAAGATCTTCATCTATTTTCATTATATATACACGCCATTTTTTATTACAACCAGGGGAGCTTTTTGTATAACATCTGTGTGCACTATTTAAAAAAAAAACAGAAAAAATTACTTGACACTGCTCGAAACACTCGGATGATAATAAAGGACAAACGAGAATGAGCACTGTTTCTGGGACTCTGCAGATGGTGAAACTATTCAAGACCAACAAGTTAAGGTCAATGACACGTCGTTTAACTTATTTAATATTGAAATAAATTGACTGTTGCAATCTACCTCCATTGCAACTCACCCCTTTATCCCCTAAACTTCCTCCAAACTCAACCTTACTTACCTACAATTCATAAGCGTAGTTATAACAAATGAGTATAACCTGAACAGGTAGTAAGACGCGGTGCTAAAACAACCAAAAAATAAGAGGCTGAGTCTTGTATTGATCGTAATATTTGATTAATTTTTTTAGTGATTTAAGGTAGTAGGGTAACAGACGAAGGATAGTACTAACACTTATATTTAAAGTTAGAATAATTTATAAAAAAAACTAATGAAAACCAATTTTAAGGGACTGTTTATCGTACCGGTGAAGAACATTGCATGTGATAAGAATTCCTCCACTATTTAATATGTGATTAACATTTTTTTAATTGATATTGCCATAATAGTTGATGCAAAAGCTATCAACATGTCTTAAGTGCAATTAAAACTTTATATTTTAATTTCCATAATTTTTTTAAAATGTATGAAGAATGTAAAATTGGTCCATTTGCAAGTTTATGTTACTTGGACTGTCAGATTTTTTAGTTTCAGGTAGATTGTTATATAAATCTAATTTTCCTTGAACAAATAAAGTAATTTTTAATATGCTTGGCAAAGAAAACTGTAAAATGATTAAGTATTGTTTTAGAGATTTGGAAGCGCCTGAAATGTCATTCTCATAAGAAATACAGCAGTGTGAGGATGTTTTCATCCAAATATGGCGCGCCCTTAACAACATTTACGATCATGTTTAGGAAGTGGATGTCGTATCGTAAAATTTCATTTACATCTTATATGTTCATGTGATGCGTAAGCATGTTTATTTTCACGAGGCATAAAATATCTCCAACATATAAGTTATTTATTAAAACTCCAACAATTTTTATGATTACGATATACGAGTTAAAGTATACTATTAAATTATTAAATTCGCATCAGTAAGCAGTCGGTACCATCACTTTGGACTGAATTTCCGTTATTGATGGGTTCGAGATTCGAATCATGGAGGGGTGCACTAGGTGCTGTTTTTCCACATGTGATTTACCTATATGGTTTCCCTTTCCCCTCTCCAATCTAATTTAGGTGTGATTTCCTAAAATATTTATCTTCCTCGCCCTTACCGCTTAAATAAAACAATTTATATAATATTCTTAGTATTAAATCGTTACAATTAAACAATATTTAGTAATATTTAAAGTAATGCTGTATTTTCTTTAATTGAATCAGTAGAATTTAATGACATAAACTATTTTGGTAGCCCGCCTCGGTGGCGCTGGTTCGTGTTGAGCTGGACTGCCGAGGACGGGGAGATCGAGGTTCGAATCTCAGTCGGGTGAGGTGGGGGTGATTTTTCCTTAATGGTTTTACACTCTCCCTCCACACAAATGTGGGTTCACTTCCTCTGCACTCAACCTTCCTAATTCCTAATCCATTAGTGTAATTAGTATGTAAGCGTATAACCCGAACGGGTAGTAAGACTCGGTACTAATATTAACTATTTTGGCAACCACGGTCGAACTCGATATATGTAAAACAGCAAAGTACATGATTTATTTTTTAAACACAAAGTTATATATATATAACTTTGTGTTTAAAAAATAAATCATGTACTTTGCTGTTTTACATATATCGAGTTCGACCGTGGTTGCCAAAATAGTTAATATTAGTACCGAGTCTTACTACCCGTTCGGGTTATACGCTTACATACTAATTACACTAATGGATTAGGAATTAGGAAGGTTGAGTGCAGAGGAAGTGAACCCACATTTGTGTGGAGGGAGAGTGTAAAACCATTAAGGAAAAATCACCCCCACCTCACCCGACTGAGATTCGAACCTCGATCTCCCCGTCCTCGGCAGTCCAGCTCAACACGAACCAGCGCCACCGAGGCGGGCTACCAAAATAGTTTATGTCATTAAATTCTACTGATTCAATTAAAGAAAATACAGCATTACTTTAAATATTACTAAATATTGTTTAATTGTAACGATTTAATACTAAGAATATTATATAAATTGTTTTATTTAAGCGGTAAGGGCGAGGAAGATAAATATTTTAGGAAATCACACCTAAATTAGATTGGAGAGGGGAAAGGGAAACCATATAGGTAAATCACATGTGGAAAAACAGCACCTAGTGCACCCCTCCATGATTCGAATCTCGAACCCATCAATAACGGAAATTCAGTCCAAAGTGATGGTACCGACTGCTTACTGATGCGAATTTAATAATTTAATAGTATACTTTAACTCGTATATCGTAATCATAAAAATTGTTGGAGTTTTAATAAATAACTTATATGTTGGAGATATTTTATGCCTCGTGAAAATAAACATGCTTACGCATCACATGAACATATAAGATGTAAATGAAATTTTACGATACGACATCCACTTCCTAAACATGATCGTAAATGTTGTTAAGGGCGCGCCATATTTGGATGAAAACATCCTCACACTGCTGTATTTCTTATGAGAATGACATTTCAGGCGCTTCCAAATCTCTAAAACAATACTTAATCATTTTACAGTTTTCTTTGCCAAGCATATTAAAAATTACTTTATTTGTTCAAGGAAAATTAGATTTATATAACAATCTACCTGAAACTAAAAAATCTGACAGTCCAAGTAACATAAACTTGCAAATGGACCAATTTTACATTCTTCATACATTTTAAAAAAATTATGGAAATTAAAATATNTTACGTTAAGTTACGTTAAGTTACGTTAAGTTAAGTTTAAGTTGATCGTGATCCCGGCATGAGATCGGGTTTCTAATACTGTCGGGTGAACTAAAGTTGTTTTTCTTAAATGGTTTCTAACGCTACTTTCACGAAAATGCGGGTACACTTTATATTTATTCGACCTTTCTTATTCCTGACACATTAGCGTAATAAGAACATAATGTGTACATCTGTACGGGTAGTAAGACAGTGCTTAAAAACTTTTTTACAGTTAGTTTATTGAAAACTATGGTTAGTAATCATTTAATCTATGGGTTAGGGATTAGGAATGTAGTTTAGGGGAATTTTATCTTAATTCGCATGGAGAGGGAGAGAGAAATCTTGAGCGATAAACATTTGTGAAAAACCATCCCTGATAGACCTTCTACCTCCCTGTCACCAGCAATGTATTATACTGTTAGCCTCACGCTTTTGATCACGTGACTACCATTGTTGGAAGAAGAAATTAGTAAGAGGAATATGTTTTAATGTTCAGTGCAAGTGCTGTTAACGGCTCAGCGGTAAAACGAAGAGGTTGATTAGATCAAATACAGCCGCATTACCTTGGAGGGATGGATAGAAAAGTAACATGTGGGAAATCAATAAATCTGGCTGGTATTCGAACCCAGACCTCCCAGACAACGGCGACCAAGGGCATTGCGAATCAAATGCCTTAGACAGTTTGGCCCTCACTGTGGGTATAATTCAGAGCGATGTCAATGAATGGTGCAGGAAAGGTAACCTTAGGCTGTCCCGCAAAGCATCCATGTGTTTTGGCATGAATAAAGTTTGATTTACACGTTCGTCTGAAATTGAAAACAGAATATACTTTGAGTGGCCCAGAATTTAACACGCTAGTTGAATTTTATGTTGACCCATGGGGCTTTGCTACGCAAACTAGAAACAGTTGATTATTAACATATTTCATTTTCTAGTTAATGCACACATTTTTAAAAGTCATGTCGGACGTTTTAAAATTATGCTGTTATATAGTGAAACAAATCAAGTTACAAGAACGACACACTCGTTTTACATTTAAGGTTGTGTGTAGATAACGATATTTAAGGGCAGTGTTTTTGCAGTTTTATAGTAAAACATATTTTTTTGACAAAAATAACTAAAATATTGTTACAGTACAAACATAGTTTAATTTTATTCACATTCCATAGTGATATCAACAGTTATTGAATATCTGTCAAGAGCATAGCGGCATTATTAGATGACAAACTTTTTAAATGAGGAGAAAATGATGTCATTACATTCCAGGACACCCTTCAGATATTCAAGAACAGACTGTTGAGGTCAACATGTGAAGGGAATTAAACTCTGTTTCTACTTGAACAATATTTTATTTATTTTGCTCAAAAAAATATTTTGATATAAAAACTCCAAAAACAGTGCCTTTTTCTTGCGTTCACTACACTCCAATCTTAATGAGTTGTTTCAAATCATCAAACAGGAGTAGACGCAGTGGTCTGCTTGTATCTGTATTTGCATGCGAGTGCGGCGCACTGATTGAGTCTATTAGTTTTTAAACTCATTGGAGTCTCCCAAGCAGATGTTGCTGTGCAGAACCGAGTAAGTTGAAACCATTTCAAGTTGCGCCAATCAAACCACGCAGATGGCGCTGATATCTTGTGATTGATTGGTTTAGAACTTTTCACGTTTATGCTTTGCTCATATTTTTTGTGTGTGAACGTGTTAATCCACAGTGATAATTACGGCTCGGCTGTAAATTATGAAAAAGGAGGTCTACAGTTTATCTAAACAGAGTGTTGACCATGTCAGCAGCAAGCTCTCGATTAAATCGGTCAGCTCTTACGACGGAGCGCGTTTGCAACGTTACTCGGTGTTATGTGTAGCATGCAGTTTTCATTTAAAACACTTTTTAGATGGGTTTTTTTTTTGTGTGTGTCTACGTTTGTGTCTAGTTTTGTTGAATATTCTGATGTAAAAGCTATCTTTGTTCGTATGATGAGTGTCGATACAGAGGGAGATTAACGCGATTCATCCTATCTCACCGACCGATAGGACTGCGATGTGGACTGTGATTCATAGAAGGTAAAAAAGATAGGGAAGAGAGGGACCTATGTGAGGATATAACAGGTGGTTTACCCCTCTCTCCCCTCAGGAAATGAAATATGAAAAGTTGTATCTAGGGCTGACGTCATTGAATGGATTTAGGCTACTGAAAATGTAATGGGGAGTGAAGCCGGTCTATGAATGCGATCGGTTGAAATTTCTTTGTTTTTGTTATCTGGTTAGTTCTTGTATTGCCGACAACCACCAATTATTTTTAAATAAATTATATCTGGGTCTAAAAGTAAAGTCCAACTTCACAATCAATCATTGGAATCGAAACAATTCGGTACCTCCAATGACGATAAGTGTAATTCACAATTTATTTTTATTAAATGTAGAACTTTGTAAGGTGCAAAATACAGTACAATTTTCATAGAAACACATATTTTTGCGATTTTGCGGTAACCGCTGTTAATATCTTATTATAATATTATTATTTTATAGATATCGATAACATCTCTTAAAAGTTACAGCTACAAATAACACGACTTGACGTATGAATAAGTAAAAATAGCTCAAGTAGCATTTTCATCTGTCAGATATGTCCTTCCTATAAACATTATTATTATTGTTATTATTATTATTATCAAACTATTATATTGGCGTTATAGTGAATAAAGAATTGTACGTTAAGGTTCAATAGTTGGTTTTCCTTAAGGCTTTTTTTACATCACATACAAACTTTTGAACTAATATTATAAAATGTCTCAGTAGATAAAATGTAATCACTTAAATAAAATATTATTTTTAAACATTTATATAATGATCGTAACGATATTTATTTACGGTTTTTGAAAGATATGGGTCTACGAGAATTAAGCATTGGTAACTATATATTTAAAAAATATCAAAATGTTGACTTAATCAGGCGTCAAAATTTGAATAACATCTAGCCATTGGATCACATTTTAATTTATTAATTACTAAATAATGATATACTATAATGGCTGCTGAAATTTGTATTTGAGCTAGCGGGAATTTAACTTTAAGAATATGCACTCACACCTGTGGGCACGTGGTCTATACATTAAGCTCATTTAGCCTGGTTTGCCGAAGAGGGAGGTTGGAGCTTGAATCCCGGCTGGGTGTGTTGAAATGTGTTTATTTCTTAAAATCTTACCTTCCTCCCTCCACTTGAATTCCAATACATTTTTTATATAGTCTACCTTCATCATCTCTATCACATTAGCAACATTTGCGTATAACTATGTGAAAAATAATAACATTAATAGTAATAATGATGATAATAATAATTATTATTTTCTAATTAATTTGTATTTAATATTAGATTACATATTTGATCACATATTACAATCCCAAAGTACCTGAAGGTACATCTTAAGGTCTTGAAATTTAATATTTAAATATAAAAATAAAAACATATTACACTTAACATGACGTTTTTAAATAATTTGTTGGAGCATTTTCTTGAAGTATCAAGCCTTTAATATTATATTTTCGCTACACCTCTTTGAGGAATATCTCGGAAGTTCTAGTGATAGTTGAATGCATAATTTGGGGATGATGCGTGTTAGCTCTTGTTTACCATGAGAATTTTAATATATTCCTATTGTATACACTTCTTTTATTCATGCTGAGTGGGTGTAATAATAATACGCATCAATTTGAAATGCCATTAGAATTATTAAAGAATACATTCAATGAATATCTGTTATTGCTTGCTTTGATAACTCATTTAGATAGACTTCATTGATACCGAAATTTATTGATTTCTAACCAACTGACTACACCGTCACATGACTTACAAAATAATTTAACAGAATAGACACAACCCTCATTGGCACAACATAAATTCATAATTGCAATAGAAGAAGGTCTAATTACACTAATTTTATTAATATTTTCGGCTATGTTTGAAATTGAACCTATGGCCCTTAGCTTAGTATGCAGCTTCGATAGCGACTGAGATGATGGATAAGCATTTAGGTCAACCTTGGTGGTCTGAGGGTAAAGGGCTCGCCTCAGGACCCAATGTTCGTGGGTTCAAACTCAGTCGAGTTCGATGGATGTTTCTTGAGAGATAAAATCCGTAAACACAGCTTCCTGCGGAGGGGAAGTAGATCCTCTGGTCCTATGCCGATTGTGGCATGTAAAAGAACCCTGGAAGGTACGTTAAAATACCTTTTCCGGCAAAATTGGTAGGACCTTTCGAGTTCGCTCATAGAAATTATCGTATGATGATTTAATTAGTCAGTTCAGAAAGTGCACATTAATTACCTAAAATAAATTAAAATTGAGATAAGCTTTATGCTAAGCTTCCTTGTGAAATATCGTTGATATTTTAATTTGTTATTATATGGGTATAATCAATTACGTAATCAATTAGGTGCTACTGCATTTTAATTAAGAGTTTCTTAATTTGAGTTTGAATCCTTGCCGGGATACTGAGGGTAGGGTCTTCTAAATATTTTCCCACTCTACCGCCATGCAAATTCAGGTACCTTTTCTATAAAGTATAACTTACTCATCTTCACTTCTGTAGGGTAATTAAAATACGTAAATCTGGAGGGCTAGAAAGACGAAGTGTAAATAAATAAAACTGTTGCGTTTGTTAAAATAATATTTACTTAAATGTATTTATTTAGTTTTTAAGAAACGCTTATGATGTGTGTGTTAATTTATGATTCAGTGGTTTTTCAGCGTGGATCCGCTATTATAGACATTGTATATTGGTAAACAATGTATACTAAATAAATTAAAATCAAATAAGTAATACAATAAATTTAATTAATAGTTTCCAGTAACAGGAATTATTTATGTTACCAAACAATTTCTCACGAAGTAAATAAAGCAAAAGTTTGCCAAATGTATTGTTTCCAATCACAAAGATAATTCATGTGTAAGTTCTCACGTTAAGTACCAGTTGCGGGAGTAAAAAACAAACTTTTAACAAACAACAGTTAATGAAACATCTTTGTTTGTATTTGATTTGTCCTTTACAAAATGCTGTGTGTTGTTAATAATGAATTGTAACTATAACGAAGCAACTCGTTGCAAGTTTAGGCCTTACCATGCGTGTAAAGGCAGATTACGAATAAAGTTAGAGTATGAGTGAGTGGATAGCAAATAAAAATATGTGGATGGCTCTAGGAGCAGGCAGGGGTATGGAAACTGTGGTTCTTTACCAACCATAATCTCAACAACATGTGTTTTTTTATATGTCTAAGCACCACGTCTTACTATTCATTCGGGTTACACGCATATGTACTCATTGCGCTAATGTGTTAGGTATTAAGAAGGTTGGGTTGAGATGAAGTGTACCAGAATTTGCGTAGTGAGAGTGTGAAAAACCTTTTAGGAAATATCATTCCCAGTACATATGATCCCCGCCTCCCCCCCCTCCCCCCCAGGTCAGCGTCAGTACAGTCTCTTACGAGATTCATGACTAACCGCGAAACTGGCTCTCTAATATTAATATTTCTTTAATACTACCTTCAACACAAGATTGTTTTTTCTTTCTCCATTTCTTCCAGGCTATTCACATATATATTAGTGTGATAGGTATGCAAAAGGTAGATTTGTATAGATATTGTAACCCCATTTGCTTGGATAAATGTTTTGGTATATCATTTCTGAAAAACTATCTTAGTGCACCCGGTACGTTTGGTTTGGTTTTCCAGTGACGGTGGGTCGGTGCTCTAATTCTAACCGGTTGTACTGAGTGTACTAAGATAAATCTTTCCAAGTCAAACAATACGGTTTATACTACTAAGTACCTTAAACCATCCTTATATTCGTTTCACAGTTTCTTATCAAAGTATCTTATTGACCAAACGCTTTTCTTATGACTAATATATAAAGGACTTAGACAAATCATAATTATATATTTGTTAGTTATACTTGTAGGATAAAGTTGATGAAACTTTACATTATTCAAATGAGTCTAATATCTGCCTCCAAGGCTGTAGCCAGCCAATAATTTCGAGGGGGGAGGGGGAGGTTGGTGGGCACATCCCCCAATCTCTGGAGGCTAGAAAAATTCTAAATGATAAACAGTAATAGAAATTATATGAAGTGTTTTTATGGCAACATAACCCCCTAACTGCCGAAGGCAAGGAAAAATTCTAAATATTAAACACCTCTAGAAGCTCTCTGAAGTGCTTTTTATGGTAACACAGTGCCCTGATTTATACTTGTACCTTAATTTTGATATTGTTTGAACCATAAATAAAGCCATATATATTTGGTTCATAAAATTTCGGGGGAGTTTGAACCTTCAAAACCCCCCCTGACTATGGTCTTGTTGGCCTCTTATTTGTAAAAGTATGTACACTCCTACGAGAGGATTAAAATAAATAGAGATGTAAAACATAGGTTACTATCCCTTGTCTGGTTCATGAATCTCCCAACTTCTACACTAATATACAACATGGGTTGGCTTTTACGAGTTTTTAATGTGTTTTACTTTTCTCTTTTCTATTGTTTTTCTTAGAACCGTAGGCTTGATGCTGTGTGGAATATTTTCCAGTAGTATTTGACTAATCTCCATGTTGGTCAGAAACAGACGTTAACTGTAGGAATGGAGTTTCCATATTTTTGTTGTATTCTAGTTCTCTCTTAACCCTCGTAATTTTCCACTTTTAATAGGATGTACCCTCACACCTTCATGTAAAATGTATCTTTTAAAAAATAGTTACTTTTTTTACACAAAAATCTTCTCGATACTATATATAGCTTTTAATATATAAACAGAGAGAAAACGAGATAGAGAGAAAATAAAAGGGAAATTAGCTAGATCCTAGTTTATAATTCAGGAGTAATTTTCAATTTGCATAAGAAGATCCTTATAGAAAATAGGCCTACAAACACTCATTTTTTATCGCTGATAACCCACCATCAACATATATAAAATAACACTAAAAATATAGTAAAATGCTATCAATGTTTACCTTAAAAAAATTCTAAAAGGTTCATACTCTACCTAACTGGAAATAATGTCACCATTTAAAATTGAATAAATATTTACCAAAAACAGTATTTTTCCAGTGAAATTTTACACTCCGCTTCACTCAAACCGAATTAATGACTAAATGATTCCTTTCTGGCTAAATGCTTTGTAAAATATGTATTTTCACATTAAAAACATCAACAAAAACGAAAGCTGCAATGCCATTCTCCCAGAGATAAATGTCCTTCACCTGCTGAACATTGAAGCCAGAAGCCTTAAATAAGTAAGTAATATGTTGCTGATTGACATAAGGTTTGAAATTCAATGTAATCATACAAATAATGTCTACAGCATTATATATCCTACTTTACACTAATTAGCAAGTGGTTTGTTTGTATTATTAACTAATAAATTACCCGTTATACGCACAAGATATATTATAAGGGTATCTGTATCGAGGCATCTTTCAAAGCTGTACCAATGAAAATATACATACATACATACATACATACATACATACATACATACATACATACATACATACATACATACATACATACATACATACATACATACATACATACATACATACATAC
>CABFWB010001651.1:32816-57635 GCA_902151455.1 Timema bartmani
CCCTTCTCAATGAGATATTATTTAGAGTGCGTAGAGCTCTTTAAAATGTAAAGGAATACCTTGTAGTAAAATAATACTATTATATTAACCGTATCAGTGGTCACATGGTCTAATGCGTCACTCTCGCTGGATTACCGGTGATGGAGAGGTTGGAGTTCGAAATCAGCTAAATAAACTGAGACTGGTTTTTATTAAATTAATTACTAGTCTTCCTCCAAGCACATGTGGGAACCCTTCATATGAATTCTACCTCCCCAACACCTGTCCCATTACTGTAAATAAGCGGATAACATTGACTAGTAGTATTTAAGATGGGGTAAGCTAAACCAAGAGAGTGAGATTTAACTAAAGCTTTTGCCAATAAACCTATTAAATTATATAGACCACCAGCA
The DNA here is from genome assembly GCA_902151455.1 of Timema bartmani. Lineage (NCBI taxonomy): Eukaryota > Metazoa > Arthropoda > Insecta > Phasmatodea > Timematidae > Timema > Timema bartmani. The sequence continues at coordinate 33,209 of CABFWB010001651.1, forward strand.
AACACTAGTGATTATTTATTGTGCTTGTTTACCAACTGAAAACAAAATAAAGTAACACTGTTTCTATATTTACTCTTTTCAATAAAACTTTTTCTCGTGACTTTTACAACGGTCGCAAACTTCTTCTTAAACAATGAAAGTTTTCGAGTTAGTTTTTATTATTATTGTTATTACTATTTTTATTTTACACTTTACAGAAAACGACAACAATCCCACATAAACAATACTAAGGCACACAAATAGAAAAGGAAAGAGAAATTGAAAGAATAGCGACATGTTTTCTTTTAACCGAGCGATATAAAGGGCAAAAAAGTTTCGAAAATATTGAGAACCTTTTAAATTTACTTTTATTATGAAGTTTCCTGCGAACGATGTAGGAAATCTAAACCTGCTCTCAAGAACAATAAGTGCCAATTAATTGTTGCTAAAAAGTTTGATTAAATTTATTTTTACTTTTTCGGTTTGTTTGTTTGTTTTGTTTTTTGTATTGAGTCACTTCTACGCTTATTACAAATTATGCTTACTCAGAAAACGTTCTTTAAGGTAAAGTATCGTAAAGGAAACCGATGAAAATACATAACTTCGATTCGTAATGTTGTTTGTTGTCTAACAACATTATGCTATTAGTAAGTTTCCCTTTGATAATATTTGTTCAGTTGAAAATCAATAGATATTTTCAAATTCTTTGAGAATGATATATATATTAACACCATGAAAATGTGTACCAAATACAAACCATTATATGAAACTATAAAATACACATTAAGACCATGAAAAAACAGCTTAAATATACATTAATACCCTACACGAAATACCATGAATTTAATTTCTGATTATATCATTAGAAAATATTTCAAATAGACACCTCTATTATAAAAAACCATCATGAAAAATAGTCTTTGATATTATGAAAAAATATTTTAAGTATAGACCAATATAATTGAAAAATTAAATTTACTTCAATATCGTGCTTTTTTTTTTAAACATAATGCAAAAATATCCATTGATGTCACGGAAAAGTATTTAAACATACATCAATGTCACATTGTCACATATTCATAGGTACTAGTATAATATCACAAATATACATAAGTACCAGTATCATGCAAAAATATTATAAATATAGCTCGATATTGTGAGCAAATATAATAATAAATAAAATACTGTGCAAAAACATAGAATCAATCTAAATTAATACCACGCAATCTTCTTAATCGATAGTAATAGGTTTAATAATCTTATATTCTATTCTATTCTATTCTAAAAGAGTAATGACTCTTAGATATTTAATTGTTAGTAAAAGTAAACGTGAACTAGACTGATAGTAGTGCATCTGACAAGTCTCTTATTGAAAACTTCACAACATGCAAAGTTGGTTAAGAAAATCAGTGGAAATCTGCAGTCAAGCTTAGCGCATTTGATTTGATCTAAATCGAGCCCTAGGGCTGCACTCTCCAATCAGATTACAATAGACCTATCTGAGCAACTAAACCCTCCCCACCCCCCCGGTACACACTACTTCTTTTTCCACTATTCACTTCCCCTACCCCGACCTGCCCCTCGGGCTCGTTTTTTCTTTTGCTTCAAGGATTCGGTCGAAAATTCTATCTGCAAAAAGGGTGGTTTGGTGGATTGGTGGATTGGTTTGGGTGCTTCGAAGCGTACCAGGACATGCGAGCTTAAGCCATCGTACATGTTTTCTTTAAGGGGGAGGGGCTAAAGAGACTGTATTCTCATATGATTTATAATCAGATCTAAAGATCAATCTTACTTGAATATTAACAAACAAACAAAATCTTGAATGCATTTTAAGACTGAGTGGAACTTGATGAAAAAGCTATTTTCTTTATCATTGCGTCTTACTTCATGCTCGGACTACACACATATGTACTATATGAATGAGTAAGGATGGAGTTTTAGAAAGTGTTTCAGTATTTTCATGGAGGGAGAGAGGGAAACCATTTAGGTAAAACCAGTTTCTATATACCTTACCGGTATTTTAGCTATAGTCTTCTCTTCATAACCAGTCCAGTCTATTAAGAAAGTTACGCCTTGGACATTGGAAGGCCGCATCTCACTTTACGGATTCCTCACTATGTTGCAAAATTCATGTATGGTATAGTTTTGGCAAAATTATAAGACTTACTTCGCCTAAATATAAGTTAATGTATTTTAAGTAACCCATAAAGGAGCAAACGGTTATTTAGTCTCCTTTTTTTTTAATTACGAGGACTATTTATTTATTATATATTCATAGATGAATCTTTTAAAAAAAGTATATATAGTTATAGAATATTTGATAGAAACAATTTTCTTGCTTTTTATTGAGTTTGTTCTTCATGGATCTTGGCTAGTTTTTAAATTCACTTGTAGATATATTTTGAACAAACCTGCTTAGAAAAATTTCAGGGCTGTTGAGCTGGCACGCCAAACCTTCGATTCAAACTCCGACTCCTTCAGAAATGACACAAGTATATTAATTAAATTTAACAAATTTACAGTAGTAAAATGCTTCAATACAGATGACTTCATGGGAAGCTTCTTTGACAGTGTGAATATATATTTAAATAAATTACAAATATTGTTTCTAAAGAATAAAAAAAAATTATAGTAATTTATTTTTTATTTTGAAGCCGCGATTGAGGCATGCACATTTTTACCAACTACGACTCCGCTAAAATTTTCTTTCGACTCTACAGTCTTGAAAAAATATTAGCGTGTATTAAGGATTATAAAATCTAATAGAAAATTACTCTAATACATTTCTATAAGCTAAACATCTCGACAGTTAGTAAAACACTTCACTTTACTATACTGTAGGAATACAATTTGAGTTTGAGAATGTATAATTTATAAAGGATGAATAGACATAATTGGCGGAATATGCCAAAAAGGTCGCACCGAACACCTCTAAAGGCCGCAGGTTCCCCATACCTTCCTTAAACCATTCTACCAACGAAAAGGGTGGAAGCATTTAGCAAGGAAATATGAATTTCAGGCACAATATGAAGTGTATTAACATTGTTCCAGTGGCGTATTCTCCGGGTATGCTAGTCCTGCGCCACAAATCTATAATTATATGGACTAGTTTCTTAGTTCTATTCTGTCTGTGCAAACTGTTTAGATAGTAATGTTTAAATTGTGAATAAATATACATGTATAATGTATCTATATATTATTAATTTTTAAACTAATATTTGTTCATATTCCAAGAATATTGTGTGTTAAGTAATTATTCTTCGAAAAGGGTCTATCTACCCAGCTTATGAAGCTCAGGAACTGCTGCTTGAAAACAGCAGACAAAGCTAGAGAAGTTCTAATGACCTTGACCAATGTCTATGGGGTTGCAACACTCCCCCTTTCCCCTCGTCTACAAACATTGTCCAATGAACTAGGGTGTTTACAACCCAGGGCCTGCTGAGTACTTATCTCAAGTAAAACAGTGTGCCAACTATTTAACAAATATTCAAAAATAAATATCACAATGATTGTATTTACTAAGCTAGTATAGCTCAAATATATAAAATAAATGCAAATAAAATTGGTAGCATAATCGTATGAATAACAAGCTTTAAAAATTTATGTACTAATTAAATATCTATTTGATTATATTTATTTATTATAGGCACATGTATCATCATGTATTTGGCAAGCATATTTACCATTATTTCATAGTATACACAGGTGAAGTAGGGGAGGAGGGAATGAGGGGCTAATTTAACTGTAGTAGCTAGAGAGTATTTATGGAGTTTTAATCTTGTTCTTTTAGTTGTTGCATATGAGTTTATAATTTTTTGCAGTATACATTATCTAATTATTAGTCATTCTGATTTTATATAAATTGTACATCAAGGAATCCCAAAAGTTAGGAGTGTAATGTCACAATTTCAAAATGATTCATCAGGAAAGGGTAAAACTAAATTTATTTTCAGATGTAAATGTCTCAGCATTAGAGTGACCTGGCGGCCTAGGGGTAACGTGTTGAACTTCTGTGCTGGGGGTCCAGGGTTCAATACTCGGTCCCGGCACGGATTTATCTGATTGCCAAACCCTTCCTTCACCTCTGACAATACGTGTATTAATCACAACTTGGGAATGTGTGGAATGCCAGGTCTCCACTGTGGTTCGGATCCCACGTTAAACTGTAGGTCCTCCATTTCATCTCACAATCACCCTACCATTACATATTAGCGTAAGTGAGTATAACCCGAACGGGTGGTAAGACGCGGTGATAATAATAATCTTAGCATTAAACCAAAGACGTAGTGATAGAGTAATAGGCTTAGTAGGAAAATATCTCCCCTTTGTTACTGTTATCACTATTTACGGATCTAAATATATTCTGGAGCATAATTAGGATTTAATCAATTGTCTTAGGTTAATAATTATGCTCTATTATTGCAACGTGAGTTGGACAATCCACCTTATTCCTTCCACCAAGTTCTGATGGACGCTTGATCCATGTAGTACTTCATTTTACTCTTTATGTGTATTTTTTTACTTTTCGTATTGCTACCTGTGAGTCCGACACTTTAGCTCAGTCGGTAGTTTTCCTGCCCATTGAACTAAGGGTTCCGGATTTGATTTCCGGCATGGCCGAAAAAATTATCATTGGTAAAATTTTTATTTCCCTTCTAACGGTGTTGAATTAACGGCCAGGGGGCTGGGTGCTGTGTCTGTTCTAGATTTAAGTTAGTTTTTAAGTCGTGTTCTGATATAATCACTCGGCCGAGAGAGTGCACGCTAAATACCTCAAATAAAAAAAATGCTACCTGTGTGTACTTTTAATTACTCTCAACCAATTTAATAGGATATGTCACTTTTATTCAGTCTGGAGTGTGCTCATAACACTCTTACTGTGGATTCACACGTTCGTTGTGAAACGCGAGCAGTGCTGAGATTTGGTCACGTGATAGCTCTAATCCAATCACAAGAAGTCCGCTTGGCACTGCTCGAGTAGAGATAATTTCAACATTTCCAGCGCTTCTACAGAAAACCGGCCAAGAAGACCAGATAATCGCATGCGTAAACTTTCAAACATGCGTTATTTATAAAAACTGCACATTCTCAAGATGGTGTATCTCAAAAGCGATGATGAAAAACTACAGTTAATTGGAAGCCATGAGTTTTATCGATGACAAAATAAAACCCAGGCATTTAATTTTATTTTAAATACAGTAACTTGCACTGATTGTAATATTTTCGTTTTTATGTTTGACGTTTCAATGCATCATGGGTAAACAGATATTCCCAACTTTTCGCGAGTGTTTGAACAACTGCACCACTAAGCGGTGCTGACTTTTTGTACGGCTTTCAAATTTCAGTGTACGTGTGAATTCACCTTTAACGCTGACATTTTTACTTAAATATCTGTTTATTTAGGTATTGCGATGAACTGCAGTTTTGATATTTCATTACAATTTGAGTGGATGATAATCATAGGTAGTTTCACGTTTTGGTGTGTTTTGTGCATAGTTCTGGTGTACTTTTATGAAGTCAGAATATGAAGAAGGCTGTAAAGGTAGATATTCAAACAAAGATATAAATAAGTCGAAAAAAGAGAGACGAGGGGAGTTGGGAGGTGCGAGGTTCCCCAAAATAGCATGCGAGTACGAAAAAATCATAAATGTTTGAGAACCATTTTTATAAACAAGAGGTACTCATGTTTAAATATTTCCAGGGGAAGCATTTCTTTATCTTATTGGTCAACATTGGTTGAGATTCGTTGACCCCGAATCCTCTCTGCAGCTTTTAGAATACAGTATACCTATTAATTTTCTCAGAATACGCCACTGATGTGTCCTCTTATACATTATTGGGGATGAGAAGAGTGGAAGTGGTGGTAAACAGAAACTTTGGCTGGGAGGTCTAAGGTGCTAGACTCCCATTAGACGTGGCCACCTTTTTTGCCCTTGTAAAGTTGGGGCTAGAATCCCAGCTGGGTAAATTAGGGGTGGTTCTACACAGATTATTTTACCAACTGTTTTCCCAGCCTCTCACCAAATTAATGTAACTGCATTCCCTTCCAACTAATATCGTCAACCCTATCCCTTAGATTAATGGAATAATAAACTAGATTTTAAATGTAAAAATAAGATTATAAAAGTAAAGTAGAACCCCGACTGTCTGGAACTATTAGTAACAGTGTTAGTCCTTTAAATCGAAAATCCCGAAAAGTGATCTTATAGAAAAGAAAAAGTGATTTTACACTAAAATACTTTATTGAAAATATAGTAGTAGAAAGCATATGTTATGTACTGGTATGTACTTACAACACATAATAAAACAAATTACAAATGTACATTTGGGTTTATTATAAATCACAGCATAAAAATTATTCTTTTAACTTCTTAAAAGCAATTACATAGCATATATAAAACTCTGAAAAATTAGGAAATTTACTAATACATTATTTTGTCCGAATTTAACGAAAACCTCTGCTGCGATATAAATCCGGATAACCGATAGTACGGATTATCGAACTTCTACCGTAGTATGATCTGACTTTAATAGTGGTTATCATTGACTTAAAAGTTCTAACCCAGGAGAAAAGGTTTAGAAGAATGTGCAAATAGAATTTCACCTGCATTCTTCTAATGAGAGTCTAAGAAGCCGTTCCCCATGCACCCTGTAAGAATCGAACCTTGGCACTCCTGGGTTTAGAGTCAAGCATCCTAATGTGCACATAAACCCCACCGGTTAAATACAAGAAGTACATTAATTAAATCTCAGTTGGTATCAAACCATGGTCCTTGAACTCGACAGTCAACCTCCCTGCCACTGAGAAATTAAACACAGTTCAAGTGGATGCATCAATTGCAAAAATTCAAGAGACAAAAATAAATATTGTGTGTGTATGAATAAGGTTTACGAATAAATAAATATGATAATTCTAGAGATATTTATTGATTAAATTTTTAAATAAATCTATATGCAAAAAAAAACACCAAAATATTAAATCTATTTTTAAAATAAAACAAACTATCATCTAAATAGAGTTTTGAAATAGGTACATAATAAATCATATACTCTTATATAAGGGGGTTTCTACGCATCTGGGAGGATCTAGAAAACACATGATATTTCATAAAATAAAAATGAATCTGCGACATTTAACTAAAAGCTTTAAATAGTAGGCCTTTGTATGGAAGAAAAATCTAATTCAAAAACTAGGCAGACTTATTCTTTACCTCTGCCCTCCCACCACCCTTTTTTTCTCACCCTGAAATAATGGGTTGAGTATTAACTGCAGTAATTTCCCGATAAAGTTCAAAATAATCTTGCTATAAGGATCAAATACATGATTCAATTTTATGAATAATTAAATTTCATTCTCAATCTTGTCTGGAAAAAAGTGAACCCTTTTTGAAAAACCTGCACAAAAGGGAGTTTTGTATCAAAACAAATAAAGGCAACCTTGTATGTTAAAAAAAATTACTTAACTTCAGACTAAAATTTTATTTAATCTATTTATAGACTAAATTTTGTCTAGGTACGAAAACTGCTTAGGGTGAAAATAATGTTGTCCACTTAAGGCATCTTTTTAAACCGGTGTTCCGAGGCACATTGTTGTACCGCAAAGGGTCAAAGGTGTGCCGTGGGAGTTTGGGAGATGATCCAAAAGAAACTAGAAGAAATTCTAGAAATAAAAATTAATCTTTTTAAATCCATAAATAATTTTATTTTTAATTAACACAATTATTAGAACTTTAGCTATTGTACTTTTAAAAACAATCTTAATACTCGTATTTTAATAATAAAATCTCTACTTCAAAAACGGATGGTGTGATTTAACAATTTTAGCGCCTGTTTTCAGTGTGCCGTGAGTTGAAAAAGGTTGATAATCGCTGACTTAGGGCATCACCCTCAAAACCGAAACGGTAATGTTTTATCTTCAGGCACTTTTTATTAAGTCAAGACAAAACGGTTAAATGTTAATTTGATATCTCCTTTTGCAAAGGCCGGTGACAGTTATTAATGAACACATTGTACTATGACCTTTATTCATTCAATGACCTTAAATTATTTAAACGTTTAATTATTCCTCTGGCGTATTTCAGACGTTTTAATTTGTCTGGTAAAACATTGATGAGCCGATGAATAACTTTGCACAGAACCCTGCATAGGAAACGATTTTAATACTAAAAGATGCATAGTCATTGATTGAAAGCTCTTATCTGCGTTTTACCCGTATTGGTGGTAACACGGTCTATGGCGTCAGTCAGTCTTACCATATAATGGATTGACATTTATAGGGAGGTTGAGGTTCAAATATCGGATGGGTTTTCTCTGGGTGGTTCTTAACATGAGATTTCTCACAATGACTTTACTATTTCCTTTTCATGCCAATGCGGGTGCATTTCCTCTAAATATCCTTTCCATTAATACATATTTGGTTAAGTGTTTTATAACTTTGATGTAGCTTATCCTGAAAAAAAATATCTAGACCCAAATTTTCATAGGAAGAACCTTATCTGTGAGCTAGAAAAGTTACTAGATCGTCTTTAACTTAGTCATCCATCGAGTCATGTGATCTTAAACTTTCACTTTTGATGGGTATTATTAATACCTGTGAAATAATACAAACAAAATATTAAAATACTACCAATGTTGGCTGCAAAAATAATGTTTATATTTTCAAAAGGACCTTCTTATGAAAATTGGACGGTATCTGCCTTTATATATTTTTAAAGGGGTAAAATCTTCCAATTCAATAAACGCTATATCTTGTTTAAAAAATAATCACTGTAAAGCTTATGTCGTCTCATAAAAATCCCGTTCCTGAAGCTATGAGATTTTAGCGTTAGTCCAGAAAGCCTTGATTCAATTCGGGAATGTGTTAAATCATATCTAATATTTAGTATTCGTTCATCTTGTTATTCCATTCATACAAATCTATATGCTATTGCTGATATAATTAGTGTATATAGAAAGTGCAGTTTAAATATACTAACTAAAAATCAAATAAAAATGATAAAGCACAAAACTTAGTTTCCATTCATTTAATCAATGATTCATCTTAATTATTGATTTGATATTGGTTTTGAAACGCTAACAGAAAGGAACAGGAAGAGTGTGATAATATACGATTAAGTACACCTTACCTTGGTTCAGTTAGTTGGGGTTCAATCCCAACCGATTGCAACGGCAACCCAACCTACCGGCTACCCGAATGCTATCTAAATTAGAGGACTACTAACAACCTAACGGCTAATAATTAATCTAAAGCAAAGTTATCAAAGTAACAGGTAATGATTTATCTAGATCATGATCAACTTACTGTCTACTAATTATTATAAACTAGGGTTGTAATAGGGGCTGCCATTTTGGGCAAAAATATGAACCAGAGTTATCTTATTTACACTAGTATTTATGCAATCGTGTTACTCATAATCATACATTCCCTTTATAAAATATAATTATGTTAGTTAGCTTCCAGCAGAACCAACAATTACTCACTCATAAATTAGTATTTTTGCCTTCTTTAAGAGATAAATTGAAGGTTTTAATCAATAGGTGTTGTGTTTGTCTTGAAAGTTAGAGATACGCCTCACCGGATGAATTCAAGCTGATATTATGACTATTTTAAAAATAATATTCAAACTATTTTTAAATTTTACAAACCTCATCAGTGCATAATAATACTGTTTTCAAAGTAAGGTTACTAAATATAATCCTACTCTGAGAATAATAAATTATTACGGAGTTTAAAAGTTTTCTTATGAATTTTGAGTTTTCATATTATCTTTAAACTGAAATGTTTTTATATTTAATTTAAAAGTGTTAGAATTATATATAGAACTATTCAATACCCTTTTACTTAGGCAATTTTTTAAATTTTATTATAATTACATTGTTTCAAAATAATTGAAAAGTTCACGTTGGCGCTTAGAAGTCGTGTGTGACACGTTACTAATAGCGCTCACACTTCCATTAAAATGGTTCAAAAAAATGGGGTGGGGGAGAGCGAGGGCTTTGTGACGCAAAACCTAATAATACTCGTAACGTCATGATAGTAAAAAGGAAAGCGAAGCTAATTTGTCTAGTTTTCTTATAAAGTGTTTATTCCCGGGATATAACGGCTTGGCATGTTCACACAAAAAATCAGGAACACGGAAATTTCACCAGCGCTTCACTTGTGGCGGACCGCAACAGCTTGGCTTGATTAATTATTATTGATGGGTGAAAGCTCCCCCGAAGACCCCCTCTTCTTTTGCGCCAAGGATCAGTGGCATCCTACCCAAACAAATAAACAAGGGTGTGAAATCTTTAGAAGTGTAAGAGCTATCATAGTGAAACCTAAGATATCTCAGAGAAGTAATAACCGGAACAGGAATTATCGTTCCCGTGTCCGTGGCACGTAACGTGATATTTCAAGTACTAGAGACTCCCTTGAAGGATGGTCATAATCATTCCAGCCTACTCTACGGTTACGTCATTGAAGGTAACTTGGAATAAGGTGTCAATCCCGTCTAGTCTGGTTCGCAAAGGACTGGGGGGTCAGGGGTTTATTGAGCTGTTTTCAAAATAAAAATTTACCACACTTTCTCCAAGAAGAGGGTCAGGGGTTTATTGAGCTGTTTTCAAAATAAAATTTTCCCACACTTTCTTCAAGAAGATGTGGTCACATTTTCTCTAAATTCAACCCTACTTATCCCTATTCCATTAGTGAAAATGTTTTATATTCTGTCTGGACGGTAATGTGCGGGGAACATAAATTTTAAAAAGCATTTTTTTTATCAAAGTTTGGCAGTACCGTTAGTATTCAAGTTTTATATAAAGTGCCTTAACTTACAGCTAGAAAAGTTAATCCATATACTTTCAGGTGGTCATGCAATCTGCATCTGTCACATTCTATAAATAGTCAAGACACTATTGAAATAGTAAGATTTCATCAATTTTGACCACAAAAAAATATGCTTCTATTTTACTAAAAGGGTATTTTTTTTAGTAAAAACTAAACTGTATCCTGTTATTTTCCCCCCGAGAACCACTCCTAATAAAAGGCAACCTCTCAGTGATCTGTACACGTTGACAAGTTCACGGGCCAACAGTTGATAGGCGTGGTTGTTGATCGCACGTGCTCGGGGCACACGCGTCACGGACAATCGTCTGGACAGGTGAAAGTGAAATCAATCCCTCCTCGCTCGCCTAACAGATCTCTCTTCTCTTGTTTCCCAGCAGCCTGCGGTGGACCAATATTGAAGATACACGTCGCTGGAATTGGGACAATTAGCTCCGTGGGAATCTTTGGAATGAGCTTTAAATCGAATTGAGTCTGTATTACACACTTTCATGAACAACCGGTATGTTTTTTGAGCACTGCTTCTTGCTACACGTTCGGGTCATCGGCATATTCACACTACTGAAATAGGGATGAGAAGTGTATCATTTTATATGTAAGTGCACCCACATAAACGTGGAGGGATAGTGAAATCATCTACATTGGTTTTGATTTATTTAGACGGAGACAATGTTTATTTGAACCCTGACCCCCACGTCATTGGCAAATTAGACCATATGAGCCTTATCCCTAAGTCCATTGGCCCACCTATGTGAGCTATGCGAGTACCAATATGTCTAACACTGAGAAGAGTGAAGAATTCTCTACCAGAATATGTGCGAATTATACTTGTCCATATTATACTTATATTGCCACACATTGAATACCGTGACGTAGTATACAATGATTTAAAAGACGATCTAGCAGAAAGACTACAAAATACATGTGCTTGATACATATTTAACTTAAAACGGTATGACCATATTTCTAAGTATTTTAATAAACTGGGTTGGTTAAGAATAAATGAAAGGCGAAGGCTACACTTATTAGTATTGCTTAACAAAATATTATCAACATCTCAGCCTCAATACCTCTCCTCACGGTTCCTAATTCTGAAGGATAAACACAGCGCCGAGCTACTAGATCAAAACCCAGTCTACATATGTATATTCCCATATATATATATATATGCTCGTTCTATTACTGTCCTGGCATCGCAGGCTTGGGACAAATTATATAACTCTACTCGTCACCTAACATCCAAAATTCTCTTCAAGCTTGTGGTCACGCAATTTATCTGGTCTAAAAAGCTAAACTTAGTTCTTGAAATTACTTTAGCTTTAAATGAGTGTATGAATGAACGTGCGAATGGTTTTCTACTTATTTAAATCTTCCTCCATTAAAATTTGTTTGTTTTTCAATAAATGTAATATTGTATGTTGTATCTAACGCTGGTTGAGTGGAAGAGAAGGCTAACGCCTCAACTTCACCAGATAAATAAATACCATTATTATTATTATTATTGTTATTATTATTATTATTATTATTATTATTATTATTATTATTATTATTATTATTATTATTATTATTATTATTACACTAGAGAATTTGTAGGGATATAATAATTTTAAAAGTAAGCTAATTATTTACAACACAGGTTTGAATACAAGCATAACGTTCGCATTTTACTATAGAGTGAGAAATACCCCTTATACCTCAAAAGAACATACAAGGTTAAACCAACAAAAATTAATTTCTTGTGTCATAAAAAAAAATTATTTACAGATGTGTAAAGAAGAACTACCCCAAATAACCATAAAATACTTAAAATTTGAAAATGGCAGTCCACAATATGTGTTACAGAACTCTCTAACCACTCGATTATGTTGACAGACTAAACTATACTAATATTGTCGCTATACCAGTCAATAGTGCTCCTGTATATTGAATCAAGGGCTTCCGGGTTCGATTCCCAGTGCATGGTCTTTTTTTCCATTGGTTAAATTGAAAATATCTACTTCACAATAATGAATTGGTTATGTGTGTATTCTAAAAGTAATTTATTTAGTTTGTAATTCATGTGCTGACGTAATCAGTTTGTTTATGAAGTACACGCTAACATCCCTAGTACCAATAATATACGAGAGTTGTCAGACTATGACTACTGCTAACACAAATAGTTTTCATGATATTATTTTACAAATTAAAACAACATTAATTTCATAACATATTAAAGACTGGGTTTTGAGTGAGAAACACACCTTCATAAAGCGTAGAGACAGAAGGTTAGCCAGTTAAATAGAAGCTAGAGAAATTAAATATTGTCATCGTTAAAAAAAAGAAAAGATCACAAGATTTTGATGGATTTTGTACGATTCATGACTCCCGGAACCCCAGAAAGTAGTTTTAGCGATGCTGTCTGTCTGTTTTAATTTATCTTAGCCTGGAGTCGAAGCATTTTTACTGATCGGGCTCTAGCTTGTTATCTAGGAGGAAAACGTGGGCTTTTCTTAAGATCAAATAGGGAAGGAAAAACCACATCGCCCCTCATCATGGCATTGAATTAATTTCACAACTTTTAACTTGTTTCTTGAATTTTACTGTTGTTATGTAGCCTTTTCTGATGTTAATCCATTCTTTTTTTCCTCGTACACCTGAGATATACACACCCCACCATAGGAACCGCTCTTCTGGATAAAAAAAAACTCGAAATTATAGCACTAGTATTTTAACACGAGTAATGGTAGCTTTTGAACTAACAAGGGTAGAATAAGAGTAGGCCTATAAGGGATTATAAGAGTGTAAGAGTATAGGGGAGTAGGAATATATTCACTTCAAGAGATGATGGATTGAAACACTATGTATAGAAATGCCCCCTCATATAGGCCTATCATAATTAGGCTTGAAAACCACTAATCCAACTTTACCTGTCACCTGCTTCGGTGGTCGCAGGGTCTAAAGCGTCACTCTCACAATAGACCAGCCACCCACGACAAGGAGAATAGGGTTTGAATCTCGGTTGGGTGTACTGAGGGTAGTTCTTCGAAAATGGTTTATCTCTCCACCTCCACGCAAATGCGGGGACATTTCCTCTAAATTAACCTTCGTCACCCCTGACTCAGCAACGTAATTAGTACGTACACGTAGTAAAACACGGTGTTAAAAAATATTTTAAAATAAAAAACTTTTTCCATACTAGTTTATGTGTTTGATAAAGGACCGGCTACACGGAACCGAGCCGCACCGCATTTTTCCGGTGGAATGCTATCCATGTTTTTAAACGCAAGTGGCTACACGAGTCCGCACCACACCGGCGCGGACGAATCGTCGAGAGAGAATTGCTCCGCACTTTTGTGGTGCGGTGCGGACCATGTAGCCACCTACCACCGTAAATAAAATGTTCGGGAGCTTCCGAACTTTGTTTTCATGCTAGCCCCTAAACACTGTAGGGATGGGCGAAACAGTGATTTTACGATATCGGTGATCACAGTGACCTTGATTTTAAAAGAGCAGTGATTTATACCAGTGATTATTCACAGTGATTGGCAGTCACTGTGTCAGCACTTGTAAAATTAAGCATTTCTTTCACAGCCGTGTCACGTGTGACGTTGTAGTCATTGTTTCCAACATTACGTAAAAAGATAAACAATATTATATACAACAACTTATTGAACAACAAACATTCTTCTTCTTAGTTATTAGCTAACTTAAAACTTTATCCTTCGAAATTAATAGCTAACTTAATTTTATGAAAATACGTGAAAACCTATGCAAGTAAAAATAAAAATACAAACTTATTTTGTAATAGAACTCAGTCTATAAAGAATGTAAAAATTGTTTTCTTTTTTTAGGTACAATAATCTTATTCTTGGTTTAATAAATTGCGGTGCGGTGCGGTGCAGCTCGTGTAGCCACTTGCTATAAAATGTGGTGTGGTCCGGGTCGGCTCCGTGTAGCCATACCTTAAGTGTGTTTAGAATGTATGCGATAATTTCCACAGACAAATAATATTAACTCACTTATTTAACTTCAATATGTGTTGCGCAAATGTAAAGTAGCATCAGTGGTATGTGTATCACACTATAAAAATTTATTTTTTGATGTTTATAAGAGTTAGACATATTTTTCAATGTGTGTAAAAGTACAAAGTTTTTATCAGACTGTGATACTTACGCGATGATTTGAATTTTAAACAATTATACTTATATTAAGGGTTAATAAATTCAATCAGACAAAAAAAACACTAGAATCCGGCCCCACTAGGTTTTGTCCCGTGTCCTATAGTATAAGTGTGCAAAATTTCAGCCATCTAGGTCATTTCTAGCGCAGTAGTATTTTTTTCTTCGCGTACCCACAGATATAATTTCTCCTCAACTTTGTACTCCCAAAGTTGTTGGTGATGAAAGTTATGTGTATTTTATGATCTACATCCAAACTAAATTGCATCAAAAATAGGGAGAGCTATATAGGGTTAACATATTTTAAAATTTGCGTGTCCCTTAAGATTTATTTGCTACCCCAGGTTGGATACCACTAATACATAGGCTTCCAATCTCGACCACCCCCTTCAACTTCAAACGAGTAATATTGTGAGCTTTACACTCTATACCGTGGGACCATCAGTGAGCGCACATAATAATAAAATAATCTTATTACCATTAAAACGATTGTAAAAACTAAGGATGTAAATTTCGATTCTTTGCTTCCCTATGATCTTAATTTTATTGAAATATTGAGAATCGATTTTAATATCAAAATTTTCTATACCCCAATTCTTAGCTATCAAATACTAGGGAATGAAAGTTCTAGTATTTTAAACTTAACAGCAATATTCATATTGGGTTATTTCTTTCTTGTGGCAATTATTATTGGCCCAATTGCCATTTCACTTCAATACCGTCAAATTGTAAATGTAGGCCCACTCAACATGACCTTCTATGTGTGTTCAAATTGAACATCGCCGTATTTTACTTTCTCTCGACACATTAGAGAAAAAACTGAACTCGAGATTTTGATCAAAGTCAACGTTTCATGACCCCCTGAAACTAAAAAATGTATTTCCGCAATGCCGTTTGTCTGTCTGTCTGTACATCGGGCTTGAGCTGAAACAATTTTACCGATTGGGCTAAAACTTGTTATCTGGGGTTTTCGTAAGGTCCCCCAGAGGGGTTTTTGAAATTAGATAACTAATCCTTAATTTAAGGGTAGTTTTCTCATGGGTAAATTGATAAAAAATAGATTTTCTCAAAACTCGCTCAATCGATTTTGATTTAATGTTATAGCTAGACAATATGTATTATTATACATAAGATATAAATTCTTATTTTCTTATGAAAATTACTTTGAGCGTACTTTACACGGGGGCTATTTTCCAATTTTCATCATTTCTCCGCAACTATTTGAGATAATAATTAACATATTTTTGTAAAGTTGTAGTAAGGCCTATTATTAAAGATAAAACTCTTTTATTCAAAATATATTTTTATAAAACCAACGGTTTTCAAGCTCTAATCAAATATAATATATATGTTTTTATTCGTGTGTTCCAATACATTGCAGTACGGTATATAAATAAATATTGTATATTTAAATTGAGATTGGATGCACGGGGAAAATATTTAGATTGCAAATGATGAGGAATTGGAATTGATAGTCAAAAAATCGGAGTTCAAATTTTTGAATCTAAATTGATAATTTCGGAATCGATAAAAAACGTAAATCGTGATATCTCTCATATAAACAAACAAGAATAACGTTCTAATAGAGCTACAGTAAATTCGATGTTCAACCGTTTTGACCGTTGAATGTATTAAGGAATTCAACGGTTTTGACCGTGTGAACGTTATTTCACTACGATGGGGTTGGGTGTGCGGGTGTGTCCCCCCAATCTGCGATGTTCATCTGGCCGGCTATAAATAATCGGAGAAAAGCAATCTGTGAGGACAGTCGTACTGGTAAAATATTGGTCAACCCTAGAGAACATATTCAAATATAGATTTTATAGTTTCATCGAGTAGTGGTAATTTGCACTGGCGGTCTTTGTGATAGTTTTATTTTCTCATATAAAGAAAATATTGTTACCGGTAAGATCTTATGCCTTGATATTATAATGTATCTTGACGTTTTTATATGTCTCCGAACTAAAATAAAAAGTGGCTTTTGCTATTTCTATCTGTCCCTTTGAATTTACCTAGGGCTACAGCCAAAATCGTTTAATGAATTTTGGATAAACTTTATATCTAGATCTTCTAAGGTCATATCTAGAGGATAAATCGTGATTTTGATTCTAGTCCTAAAATTAAGGGTATTTTACTGATAACTGATTTTTTTTTAATGTCAAAGTTTTCTAAAATGGTTCTAACAATTTTTTTTAATGGATATTATTTAAGGAATCGTTAACATGATAAATTGCACTGTACATTTTAGTTTACAAAGAAAATTGATTTGAGGCTAGTTAAATAATGAATGCTTTTCGAATATTTCAAACATTTCAAAAATGGCTAAGACTACAAGTATTTTGTCTAAAATTGACATTTGGAGAGTATTTTAGATATAAAATAACTTATACTTTTATTTTCAGAGAAAAATTTATTGAAAAGTAGCTTTACAAATGTATTTTTTAAATTCAATGTTGTTTTAATTGCTTAAACAATTTTTATAGTGGAATTCCTAGTAGTGTTTTACATAGTAAACGAAAAAGAATGTTCGTTTTCCTAAAATAAATATTGTAATGTAGTTAACCGATGTCTGACTTTTGAAAATTTTAAGTGTTTTAAAATGACTTTAATAGCTTTGTTACAAATTTGTATCTGAAGAGTGTTTTATATTATTATAAAAATACTATATTTGTTTTTCTGAAGAGGGTAAATTTATTAAACATCTATTTTTGAAAATTTTGCTCGAACTTCTCTGATAATTGACTAGATGAAGAAGTATGTAAGATTTTCACGTACCGTTTATTTTATTTTACGTTAGTTTTTAGATATAAATCATAATTTTCTAAACGCCATTTTTCTTAGTCCAACGTTGTAGGCTCAGCATTGGCTGTAGGCTCTTACCATCTTTAAAAATAAAATTAATACCAAATTGCGCCTGAAAAGAGACTAAAACCACAATGTGGGGAACATAAATTGCAGCGCATTTATTTGGGTCTCTAGACCTAATGTCAGGTTTTCTACTCTTCAACTAACCCTGAACGTGTCTGTATATTGAGATAAGCGTCCCGGGTTCAAGTCTGGGTATGGCCGAAAATTGTATAATTGGTGAAACGTGGGCTTACCCTTTCACAGTGATGAATTAATGGCTATGGGCTGGGTGTTGTGTCAGTTCTAGATTTAAGTTAGTTTATAAGTCACGTGCTGATGTTAAACAGCCGGTTCAGAAATTGCACGTTAAATATCTCAAATAGTCAAATAAACGAAAAAAAACTAACCCCTACAATCTCGCACATTGATTATGATAAACAATAGCCAAAATGTTGATAATATGTAATAATCTCCACCATATAAGGTATTCATTGATTTATTTATTAATAACAAAGCTTCAATTCTTTTTGTGTTGTTATTATAGACCCTCATGGATTTTCTGAATATAAATAATAAACAAACAAAAAAATATTGTAATCTTTATTAACTTTGGGGTCATGCTGCTTACTTTATAAGCTACATAACATATCAAAACAAATATGAAAATATAAAATGGCAACTATTCACTCCCATTTGGTCTACTACCCACCTATAAAAATGGTAGAATATATTTGCAAAGTAATCAAAGATGCTTCAATTATTGTTCATTTATTTCCAAAATACTATCATACATCACATAAAACAAATTACAAATTTTAATTGTCATAGATTTTCCTATTGTTAGCTCATCTGGTTCTACGTTTTATTTAGGGTGATGCATAAAGTGTTGATAACTTTCGAATTTTTTAAAACTAGCAATTTAATCCTTAAATGAATCACTATAATATAGTTAGTGAAGCCCCTCACCGATGGGCACGCGGATTAAACGTCATGCTTTTACCTAGTCTTTTTCGCAGGTGACAGGCATTTCGGGGTTCCAATCCCAGTCAGCTTTACTGAGAGTAATTTTCCTTAAAAGGGTTTCCAAATTTCTCCACATGAAAATCAGGATACAAATTCTTTATATTCTTTCCTAATTATTCTTACCCCATTAGAATAATTGAATGCAAAGGAACCGAAAAATGCATAAAACATAAATTTACACTTTTTAAAAAATTATATATTTTTTCCTTGCAAGTTTAGATAGTTAGGGTATCACCTAATTGCTATTTCTAATTAACCGTTGATTTTCCTTCATTACATTGGTTAAAAATTCCATCCGTTTTTTTTTGTTTTGTTTTTTATATATTAAAGCTTCACTTAGCTTATATTTTTTGTTCAAACAATGTTTGTAAATTAAAAGTAAAGCGGTGTGCAGCTTTATTTTAAAAATAGATACATTTAGTTGGGTTATTTAACAAGGATTGGCGTCAGTGAAAAAAAAAGGAAGCATTTCATTGGATTCATATGATGGTCATGATGTTTTGAAAGGTCGTGTCGGGTGTATATTTTGGGATATAAAACCTTCCCCTCCTATTGTTTTGTAATGAATTCACACGATGAGGCTGCAAGCGCCATAAAGGGGAAAGTTTGTCACTAACGAAGTTAACGTTTCATTTTTCTTTTTTTTATTCATTTTTTTTACGTGTTCTATACGCTGTGAGTTGAAAATGACATTTTTTTTCAAACGCTCAAAAATATTTGAGTTTATCTGTTGATTTTAGTTAAATATTCATCAAAACATCCCTCCTCCTCTTCTTAACATTGTACAGTCAGTCGTGAAATTCTATTTTAGAGACTTATGGACGCGCAAATAATTATAAATAAATACATAAAAGGGTAAAAACCAAAATAAGCATAAATGGTCATATTTGTATTTTTAGCAAGTTATGCATTTCAAAAATAAGCTCGATGATGGAAAATTTGAAACGTGTGTCCTCAGACCAAATTTCTAACCATAAATAAGGTGGATTTTAATTGATTTTTTGGGGAAATAAATATGCAGTAATATACAGTTTTCATTTCATATATGCTCTTGATTAACATGTATTTTTCACACACAATGGGTAATTAATGACTAGGATGCACTGCTAGTGAGTCTAAAACCACAGTCGCTTATGAATGGTTGGTCATTGGCAGCCCTTCAGGAACAGTCTTGAATACAGTAATCTGCATTATACAATTGTTTGCGTGACCCGTGTCTTATTACGCGGGCTAATTGCATATTTAAACTAATGGAGAAAGGGGGAGATTGGTATAATTTAAAAGATACCCGCATTTGAGTGAAATAATTATTAGAAACCATTTAGGGAAATCCACTTCAGTGCACCCGACTGAGATTCAAACCCCGTCCTCCCAGTCACCGGTGAACCTGACAAGACGAGACACTTAGGCCTTTTTCCACGTGCTCACCCATTTGGTTATAACTACAATAAAAAATATTAATATACAGATTTAGATTTAGATGAATTTGTAATCAATTGTGTCACCATCAACTAAAAATAATTGTATTTATTTAATTTTTGTTAAACATAAACTCTTTTCCTCAGATACCCCCCCTCCCTCACCTTGTTGTTTAACCGTGGCTTTTCCATGGGAACTTGCGGATAAATATCCAACAGGCATTACAAACATTTTGATTCGATACATTAATATTCAGTAGTACCGTCAATACGTGGCTAGCCACGGGAGTAATGGTTATAAATAAAACATTTATAAAAAAATCTGTTACGGAACCATTTATACAACCTTACAACGTGATTTGATTTTATTCGTGATCTTTTTTTAAGAAAACAATTCGTTTGATAACATGTTACTTTTAACATAATATTATTCAAGGGGTCAAAATGATTTATTCAGGATTCTTTAACTTGAAAAATCTATTTTCCTCACTCAATGACGTGTGTATATTAGCAGACACATCGATACACCATATGTTTCCAAAATGTTGTACACAATAACCCTTTTTCTCTGCTGGAACAATTACAACAGTATACAGCCACTGCTGTGGTCGTAATAAACTAGACCGTCGATTACGGGGGGTAGGGGGGGCATCTGGGTTCTATTCTGAGGGTTGCTCCCCTTAAGGGTTTTTCCACTTTTACTCCACGCAAATGTAGGTGTTCTTTATAAATTCAACATTTATAATAACTAATACACAAACGTACAACCCGGAAGGGTAGTAAGATTCGCTGATAGAAAGTAATAAAACAACATTACTAATTATAAAGTCACCCTTTTTTTTATTGTATTACTGCCCCGTGTCCAGTCCATCTACATATTTACACTAGTGAAGCTAGGGATTTGGAAGGTATTATTTTGTATAAATGTACCCTCATTTGCGTGAAGGAAGTGTGTGAAATAATTTAGGTACTAAACATCTCAGCACAAACGGTTGGAACTAGAACCCCAGTCCCTTCATTAGCAGAAAACCCCAACAAAATGAAACTAGCGCTTTTGTTTGTACCCAAAGATGAGGGTTTTTTTTAACCATAAAAATTTGAAACATTAAATTTTATTGCAGAAACTAGCAATTGGTAAGACTGAAATTAATTTGTGGTCGTTCTAAAATTATAATCTAAGTACTTATATGTTTTAACAAAATACCACAGGGAGATTTAACTCAACGTGACAATGCGTTCATAATAAAGAGAGTATATTGGCCAGGATAATTTTATGCATGAATATTAGACAGATCCAGATCAGCAGACGATCTTGGGTATCTCAGTAGTAAGAGTGACACTGCTCTAATCCTACGGCCCCAGGCTAGGGTTATATTTATATTTTTCTAAAAACAAATATTTAATTTAAAACAAAATTGTTAAATCCCTAGCTAGTAAATAACATTTTGTTTCGTAATAATCTCAAAATAAATTTTAATCCAATGCCATACAAAATATTAATCTTGGAAACACAAAAATGAAATATTTTTTATATAAAACAAATAAAATCCAAAAATTGACACAAACATATATAAACTTATGTACATATTTTAATTAAGTAGGTAGTTCACTAAGTAGTCACAATTCCCACCCACTGTCAGATTTTGTCGTCAAATAACTGAAGAAATAATTTAAATGTTGTTATCCTTAAATAATAGAAACATATTTTTGGAACCTCTATTACCTTCTTCTAATTGATAAAGATTAGAAAAAATATAAAATTAGAATTAACCTGATAGTGAGTCAAATGTGCTTGCACTTGCAGAATTATATATATATAAAGTTCACTACTGCGCTTACAAAAGTAGGCCACCTATCCACCTATCCCTATCTTGAGCTAGATCTATCCAGTCCACCTCATTACACCCTTTCTCTTTCAGCTCTATTCTAATGTTATCCTCTCATCCGCGTATAGCTCTTCCCAATGGTCTCTTCTCATTGGGTTTGTCAGTCAGTAGCTTGAGCAGTGAACATGGTTCTATGTCAGTCAGTAGCTTGAGCAGTGAACACGGTTCTATGTCAGTCAGTAGCTTGAGCAGTGAACATGGTTCTATGTCAGTCAGTAGCTTGAGCAGTGAACATGGTTCTATGTCAGTCAGTAGCTTGAGCAGTGAACATGGTTCTATGTCAGTCAGTAGCTTGAGCAGTGAACATGGTTCTATGTCAGTCAGTAGCTTGAGCAGTGAACATGGTTCTATGTCAGTCAGTAGCTTGAGCAGTGAACATGGTTCTATGTCAGTCAGTAGCTTGAGCAGTGAACATGGTTCTATGTCAGTCAGTAGCTTGAGCAGTGAACATGGTTCTATGTCAGTCAGTAGCTTGAGCAGTGAACATGGTTCTATGTCAGTCAGTAGCTTGAGCAGTGAACATGGTTCTATGTCAGTCAGTAGCTTGAGCAGTGAACATGGTTCTATGTCAGTCAGTAGCTTGAGCAGTGAACATGGTTCTATGTCAGTCAGTAGCTTGAGCAGTGAACATGGTTCTATGTCAGTCAGTAGCTTGAGCAGTGAACATGGTTCTATGTCAGTCAGTAGCTTGAGCAGTGAACATGGTTCTATGTCAGTCAGTAGCTTGAGCAGTGAACATGGTTCTATGTCAGTCAGTAGCTTGAGCAGTGAACATGGTTCTATGTCAGTCAGTAGCTTGAGCAGTGAACATGGTTCTATGTCAGTCAGTAGCTTGAGCAGTGAACATGGTTCTATGTCAGTCAGTAGCTTGAGCAGTGAACATGGTTCTATGTCAGTCAGTAGCTTGAGCAGTGAACATGGTTCTATGTCAGTCAGTAGCTTGAGCAGTGAACATGGTTCTATGTCAGTCAGTAGCTTGAGCAGTGAACATGGTTCTATGTCAGTCAGTAGCTTGAGCAGTGAACATGGTTCTATGTCAGTCAGTAGCTTGAGCAGTGAACATGGTTCTATGTCAGTCAGTAGCTTGAGCAGTGAACATGGTTCTATGTCAGTCAGTAGCTTGAGCAGTGAACATGGTTCTATGTCAGTCAGTAGCTTGAGCAGTGAACATGGTTCTATGTCAGTCAGTAGCTTGAGCAGTGAACATGGTTCTATGTCAGTCAGTAGCTTGAGCAGTGAACATGGTTCTATGTCAGTCAGTAGCTTGAGCAGTGAACATGGTTCTATGTCAGTCAGTAGCTTGAGCAGTGAACATGGTTCTATGTCAGTCAGTAGCTTGAGCAGTGAACATGGTTCTATGTCAGTCAGTAGCTTGAGCAGTGAACATGGTTCTATGTCAGTCAGTAGCTTGAGCAGTGAACACGGTTCTAGATTCTCCCATGTCTGCAAGTGTAAGCATTGATTACTAGAATATTTCATTAGTTGATATAATTGTGTTGAATGAACTTTATACGGTTTTAAATAAGCTGATGGTCCATATTATTTTATTTATTTTTCTTTAGCGGGGTTGGCGTAGTCACTTTCACGCCCGTCTCTGAACCAGAAGGCCGGGGTTAAATTCATATCGGGTACACATGTTGTGTGTTATTTCTCTTCCTATCACCAGTATAGTGATTGTTCATTTACTTTAAATCCTCCCCACTACACCCTTTCTCTTTAAATAGTGTACATTATGAATTTCCAAAACATGCAGATGAACATCACGTAAGAGAAATAATCAGTATAGTTGTAAATTTACCCTGTGTTGTTGAACCATTGCTTTATTTTGATGTGAGGTTAACGTTTTGAAGTCCTAGGTACTTCAATGTTATATATAACCAAAGCTTAACGGACGTAATCCATATAAATACCGATGACAAGTTGTTTTCAACCATGTTGACACCGCACAGATCTGTCATAAGAGGCTGAGGGGAATAGAGTAGAAGGTAGGGGTCGTCCTATGACACACATGAAATGGTACAAGCTGACTGTAGTATGTAGCAAATCCCCTCCCTCTATCGGTTGCAAACCCTTTCCTCTCACAATTACCTCCATGACACATGCACAGGAGATTCTCATTTACCACCCCATTTCATCTTGTCTTTGTGGAGATGACACGGCGCATTTGGTTCCTTCGTTCCCTCCACCCTCAACACCCCCCACCCACCCAAAATATTCTAGTCCCCTGCACTTCCCTAATAAAACACTTATTTTGTTATTGCAAAGGTATAATTGATTTATAGTAAAAATTAG